>OZ024865.1:9322298-9327298 GCA_964017155.1 Oasisia sp. SBJ-2009 | reverse complement strand
AAAACAAATATTACGTTCAGTCAGTGTCACCTAGCGGCCATCGCCTGTACACACAATTACCTCGACCATCGTGCCAACAGAAACGCGTTATCGCTCTATTTACGACCGACCGCCAAATTGGCTGGCTCTTTTTCTCGCCGAAATAATGGCCGCTTGATTGGAGCCGATTACGATCGACTGGCGAAACAATTAGGCGACGGCAGCTATCGCTGGCAAACCGACTTGATTAGAAGACGCATTAGAGGCGAAACTGACGGGAGGAGACGGCAGTTCACGCCACGAGCAGATCCTATCGCCAGCTCGCATTTAATTGTCGAATAAAGTCGTTCGTTACGTGTCTCGTTGAATCACTGCGACTCCCCGTCCAATTCACGCGTGTCTGCACGTTCACAGCTCTCTGGGCGTCATAGAGCCGTCATTGGGAATGCAACTATACTAGGATAGGCGTCTTCGGGTTTTTGAAATTCGATTATTCACAAAACTGAGACATATACACACACACACACACACACACACACACACACACACACACACACACACACACACACACACACACACACACACACACACACACACACACACACACACACACACATATATATATATATATATATATATATATATATATATATATATATATATATGTGTGTGTGTGTGTGTATGCAACTAGTCACATATACACCCTTCTATGCAAAACACCAATCTATATATATATATATATATATATATATATATATATATATATATATATATATATATATATATATATAATATAATGTCTATATGTCTATAGCCAGTTAATGATAAACTTTACCCGTATATTATATAGGCATATGTGTATTAAATCCATATGCCTAAGTACACCTATATAATGTAGTAACGTAGTACTGGATTTGTAGCGCGGGAAGAAACCATTTGCCAGAATTGTTCTGTCTACGCTGATTAAATTACAACATGTTATTGATTGTTACCGTACCCAAAACTAACATTCTGTCTTCTAAATATAGCTACTATATAAGTTATTTAAACGTGTCTAAGCAAACACTGTGTCACGAATTCATTACATATTTATAGCACTGCTATCTATCTCGGCTTGAAGGTAAATATAGGTTTAATAAAATATATATTTGCTGACGTTTTGTGGCCGGTTAAAACTCCATATACACTGATTGTTGAAATTTTCAGACATGTGTTTCATGTTCGTTTCATAGTCAGATCCATTGTATTGTAAGCCTATTGTAGTTCATTTTAGACAGCCTATTTTATCATTTACCAACGTCGTTAGTTTCGTGTTACGTGTGACATGAAAAACTTCGATATTCGCCGGTCATGAAAAACTAGCAACATTTTGTTTATTGAAAAATACAAATTTGAAAGCTGATACGCATAAATATATCAAAATATTTTGCATAAAAACGGCTCAATTTTGTTTTTAATCGGAGGAACCACGTGAAGATAGCAATGACAAGTTTATATTAGGTTACCAATTTGGAATATATATATATATATATATATATATATATATATATATATATATATATATATATATATATATATATATATATATATAAACACACACACACCTGTATATACCCGATACGTACTAATCAAACCATATTTTAACTGTAGCGTTTAAAACAGTTTGGCTGCGCATTGCAACGATGTCATTGATGGTTGAAATATCTAACCGCTAATGTAATATATTTCATATAACTACAGAGTAATGTCAGCTTACGGTACTTTCAGTCAAACCATTTCAGATTTCTTCTATGTCTGTAAATCGCTACAATTTCCACCTATAGCAATTATTCACAAGGCAACTTTTTTTTTTATTAATACTACTGCAATGGAATTTATTCCATCAAAGAAACTTATAATAATATAAAAATAATATATAAAGTAATAGTACAATCAAAAACCCAACCACTACTGAGCATGTACATATTTATTACTTATTAAGGTTGTTGTCTACACAAATTATGTTAACCATTATTACATCCATTGTGTTACACACATATATAATCAGTACATTATAAACGTGTTTTGAATATGTTCTTTGCTCATTAAGTAATAATATTTAATGTTAGATGGTCATCGGTCTAAATTATCAAAATTATATGTGCAACACTTAATTTGTTGTGCCAAGTGTATTTTTATGAAGATAGACCATTGTAAAATTATAGATATTTGAATACATCTACGTTTTCACCACATCGCCCACGAGTACAGTGGATTGGCGTGTCTATTGTCTACCAGATAACTTCACTAAGAACACCCACAGGCCGAGGAAGGTTGCGTTACTGTGCCCGACAATAGCCGTAAGTGAGAGGCTCTCGTTCCTAGCGAATCTGGTGAGTTCATTCAAGCGAGTCGCTCCGTTCAGCGGCAGTTGCTTTGATGTTTCGATCCGAAAGGGCAACATTTACTCGCGCGTGTGTAGTGGACACAATTGGACACTGGTCTCTCGCAGTCCGGCGCGGAATGATTGAGTCGACGAATAAGTCCTGAGTGGTGAGGCTGAGGGCTTTGAACAGTTCTAAGTTAAAGATAATATTCCCACGTTCTAATGAAAACAAACCGACGTTATTATAGCATGGCGCTCGAGATCTATGTCTAATCGGTGTTAGCGGCTCGCATGAAAGAAGAGAAATCTAGAAACGACATGGGATCGTTTTCGGTCACGTGAGACATATTTCCGAGGAGATGTGTGTACGTAATTAATGTTAGCGTAATTTGTCTTATCTGACGGATATTAAATTTGACTAACTGATTCGTTTTGCGACATTTGTCAATTACAAATGTGGTTGTGTGCTACGCGGTGTTAGACTTGCTTTGATGTATTGTCTGACGGAGACACATTGTGTGATTGTGTGTGGGGGGATGGAGTGGAGTGGAGTGGAGTGGAGTGGAGTGGAGTGGAGTGGAGTGGAGTGGGGTGGAGTGGGGTGGAGTGGTGTGGTGTGGAGTGGAGTGGTGTGGTGTGGTGTGGTGTGGTGTGGTGTGGTGTGGTGAGGAGAGGTGTGGAGAGGTGTGGAGAGGTGTGGAGAGGTGTGGAGAGGTGTGGAGAGGTGTGGAGAGGTGTGGAGAGGAGTGGTGTGGTGTGGTGTGGTGTGGTGTGGTATGGTGTGGTGTGGTGTGGTGTGGTGTGGTGTGGTGTGGTGTGTGCGTGTGCAGCGTGTGCATGTGCGCGTGCGCGTGAATACGTGTGAATGCGTGTATGTGCAAATTTGGTTGTGTTTATATGCGTATGTGTTTTCTGTGATTTTGTGTATGTACGTATATATATATATATATATATATATATATATATATATATATATATATATAATATATATATATATATATTATAGTGATGTGTATGTTTTATACACATAGCGTATTACGTATGTCTGTAAGTACGTATGCATACACACATACATACAAACATATGTATCTCAGAAACGACACGCAAATGGCGAATACCTCGAAAGTACAACACAAACACAATGCATCTACTTACCATAACTGAGTTCCCCAATGCGGAGTCCCGAGAGCGCATGCCCGGGGATCTGCCGGTTGCCCCGGATGCGAGCGTAGCCGTAGAGGACCATGTCGATGTCCTCCTGCGTGAACACAACGCCGGGGGAGGGAAGACCTCCAGCCAGTCCCTGAGGGTGCTGCGGAGGACCCATATCCCCAGGGAAACCCGGGAAGTTGGCAGGTACAGGGAGCAGGTTTGGCAGACGCTGTCGCATGCAGCTTTGGGCGATCTGCGCAGGCGTCGCCGGAAGTCGCATTCGCTTTCCGTATCTGAAGACGGAACATATTTAATAATTGCAAGGGACAAGAACACAGTAGCTTTCTATATACTGTATATTGTTCATTAAGATGATTATATGGTGTAGTAATAAGTGTGTGTGTGTGTGTGTGTGTGTGTGTGTGTGTGTGTGTGTGTGTGTGTGTGTGTGTGTGTGTGTGTGTGTGTGTGTGTGTGTATATGTGAGTGTGTGTGTGGTTGTGTGTGTATATGTGAGTGTGTGTGTGGGTGCGTGCGTGCGTGTGTGCGTGCGTATACATATATATATATATATACACTATATATATATATATATATATATAATGTGTGTGAGTGCGTGCGTGCCTGTATGAACGAGAGTACATTTTTTATGAATGCATAGGTATGTGTGTACAATAGTGACATGGTTTGTTCTCGTTTACAAAGACATCACTGCTTCAGAAAATAACGACCGATATCGCCAGATGGACGACATGTCGTGCGTAGTAGCCACTGGTCAGCTATTGTTGCACGTGTCCTCACTGTTTACTCTGCACAGAGCGACGTGTTAGATTAATGTCGAACCAGCCACTTGACATGTCGCTTATCAAAACACATTTGCTAAAGTAGGCCCTCTTAGAGGGCTGAACAAGTGTTCCACAATAGACCGCTCTATGTAACCACAATCCATTTATTATACTGGAAACAGCTAGAAACAGCTCAGTTGTATCAACAGGTGTCGTAGCAACTATGACCATGCAATGGTACTGTCCTATGACGTACAGATAAGCAAATAAAAGTGTACTTGAAATACCGTGTAAACATTAACACGTTTGAACAAATTGTCGCGGACTCTATACATGGAAAATCGACTCAATGATGAACCAAACATCACACAATACTGCGCATGTGGAGAATGAAACCTAACTTTTTATTAGTAACTCAATAATTTATTTGTATTTTATGACTTTTCGTTTCACAGATACACACGCACGCACGCACATATAGTCACATACACATACGCGTGAACGCACACGCAAAACAACATACTGATTACCATTATCCATTGGTACTGGCGAGCATGTAATTTGTATTGCCCGCTTGCCCGTCTATAATAAATAATTAAATAAATAAGCAAGTAATATTCCTTATCAAACAACCTTTTAAGGAATTCTACTTGTTTATTTATTATTTATAGTACTTATTGATATATTAAATTTATTTACTTGATCAACTTTAGTGCTGA
>OZ024865.1:9314798-9317298 GCA_964017155.1 Oasisia sp. SBJ-2009 | reverse complement strand
TCGTTATTTATGTCTGACGTAAACTTTCATGTCGCGGCGTAAGGCTTCACAGAGAAGCCGAGATGGACTTCGATTGAACAGGTCTGCCAGGGAGTAAAGAGTAAAAATCGCTTTGAGGAATTCTAAGGATTGAATACTGCCCTATAAGAACTGACATTTACCGTTTAAACTGAGGGCCGTAGGAATGCAGCAGTAAATGACATTACCGACGCATCGCCTAAGTCTCTGGACGTGATAAATCAGTAACGATAGTAACACTACTACAGTTAAGTTATTGATATTTAACGTCAATAATTAAGCTATCTATTTGTTAGTAACCATGGTTGATACAACTATTGGTGTCATGCTCTGTATTTGAAACCGTTCGTAAACATGCTTTTGAACTTATTTTTGTGGATTTATTATTTGTCAATCTGATATTAATAATTGCCTGTCATGCTAACTTCATTCACGGATTCACAATTGTTCGTCGACCGCCTCCAACTGTTTGACACCGTTCATTAGTGTGGTGTGATACTAAGATTTGTCTGGCTATTTGCTGTTCCACGATACTGTCGTAGTTCCGCGATATTATCGTGTTACAATCATAATAATTAAGACACTGTTGCAACATTAGTGCGATAGCAACATAACATTTGCTTATTTTGTTAATAAAAAACTACCCCGATAGTCAGGTCCATATGCCTGTGTAGCAATTCTTTACAATCAAGTGAATTATTTTCAATAAAACTATATTTATCTAGAAAAAAAAACCATATATGCAACATAATGCAAATCCTGCAGACCAGTTACACAGAGCCAGTCTCAACATATTAAGAGGCTAATCATCACCTGTTTATATCGACCGTTTTAAATAAATACTATAATAAATAATAATTATTAAATCAACATCGATAATAAAATCTATATCTATAGACGAAAATATATGTCTATGTCCATTCGTTCTCCGCCTGTAGGCCCGTCCCTTCGTCCGTCCGTCCCTTCGTCCGTCCGTCCGTCCGTCCCGTCGTCCGTCCCTTCCTCCGCCCGTCCCTTCCTCCGCCCGTCCCTTCGTAAGTCTGTCCCTCCGTCCGTCCGTCCCTTCCTCCGTCCGTCTCTTCGACCGTCCCTTCCTCCGTCCGTCCCGTCGTCCGTCCCTTCCTCCGTCCATCTCTTCGTCCGTACGTCCCTTCATCCATCGCTTTCCGTTCGTCCGTCCGTCCCTTCGTCCGTACTTCCCTTCACCCAACCCTTCGTCCCTTCGTCTGTCCGTTCGTCCGCCATTCCCTTAATCCGTTAATCCGTTAATCCGTTAATCCGTTAATCCGTTAATCCGTTAATCCGTTAATCCGTTAATCCGTTAGTCCGTCCGACCCTTCGTCCGTCCGTCCGTCCGTCCGTCCGTCCGTCCGTCCGTCCGTCCGTCCGTCCGTCCGTCCGTCCGTCCGTCCGTCCGTCCGTCCGTCCGTCCGTCCGTCCGTCCGTCCGTCCGTCCGTCCGTCCGTCCGTCCGTCCGTCCGTCCGTCCGTCCGTCCGTCCGTCCGTCCGTCCGTCCGTCCGTCCGTCCGTCCGTCCGTCCGTCCGTCCGTCCGTCCGTCCGTCCGTCCGTCCGTCCGTCCGTCCGTCCGTCCGTCCGTCCGTCCGTCCGTCCGTCCGTCCGTCCGTCCGTCCGTCCGTCCGTCCGTCCGTCCGTCCGTCCGTCCGTCCGTCCGTCCGTCCGTCCGTCCGTCCGTCCGTCCGTCCGTCCGTCCGTCCGTCCGTCCGTCCGTCCGTCCGTCCGTCCGTCCGTCCGTCCGTCCGTCCGTCCGTCCGTCCGTCCGTCCGTCCGTCCGTCCGTCCGTCCGTCCGTCCGTCCGTCCGTCCGTCCGTCCGTCCGTCCGTCCGTCCGTCCGTCCGTCCGTCCGTCCGTCCGTCCGTCCGTCCGTCCGTCCGTCCTTTTGATCGTCCGTCCCTTCGTCCGCTCTTTCGCCTGTCCCTTCATCCGTCCCTTCGTTCGTCCGTCCCTTCGCTCCATATTTAAAAATACAATATAATGGAGTTGCAAGTAATGCCTTTCTGTATCACCAAAATGATAATGCTGCCACCTAGAGATATGTCACTGGATGTATGCAGACATTTTTATTAGTGTTTACCGGTTGAAAATGCGGACATGTAATCCAATACAATTGGCATAGTCGCGACTGTATCTGGAAAATGTCATTTTTCCAGTGCAAAATCAGCCTACTCACATAGTTTATTATAAAACGCGACTCCAATAACGCATTTCAACGAAGACGGCGATCTTTCAGAACATCCTACGTCCGCTTACACAGACGAGACCGTCTGCGGTTTACACAAAGACACCCGTATCTGTTTAAGTAGACCATCTTCAATAACATTTAATATATATATATATATATATATATATATATATATATATATATATATATATATATATATTATATCAATTCTTTAGGACAGTATGTTTGTTAGATCATCTTCGAAACATTATTTCACTTCAAAACGCGACGTATATATATAA
>OZ024865.1:9302298-9307298 GCA_964017155.1 Oasisia sp. SBJ-2009 | reverse complement strand
AGTACGCAATTTAAACGTGCTGAAATGAACTAAAACGTCGGTAATTTTCCAGTCAACTGGCCTAAATTACTTAGGGCTTTTTCAAAACGGATTTACCACGTTGTTTCGATGTGTATGTGTTTGGAATGTCGTTCTGCATCACACCCGCTAAAACGAAGTCGGATATAATTTTTTTAAATTGTGTTTCTATCAATTTAATGTCGTCGAGTCGACGTAAATAAGCCGATGTCGCTGGGCGTGAGCAATACATAGTAATAGCGCTCCCCAGACGTATCACGACCGCAAAGCCTAAGGCGATGTCTTGCGATTTGCGAATATGTCTCAACAACTAAGGCTACATCATTAACTTTTTATTCTATATAATGCAGATATATTTGTCTTAAGCATACATTTATCAAATATAGCTAATTGTTTCTTTCGACTTCGCAATGCACACGCAAGACATCGCCTTTGACAAAGCCGGGGTTTGAGGCCCCGATGTCTCTGGGCTGCGCTAACTGCTCGCGCCTTGTGACATCGGCTTATTTGCGTTGACTCGACGTCATTAAATTGATCTAAAGCACAATTTAAAAATATATATCTGACTTCTTTTTAGCTGGAGTGGTGCAGAATGACATTCCTAACATATACACATACGTTTTGAAAAGGCCTTAATAACTTAGGCCAGTTAACTGGAAGATCTGATTAGTGTTACGGATTGATACGGATTCTTACAGAATTTTAGGTCAAAAATACGGATTGCCATCCAAAAAATGTGGCATGTCTGCAGTAGCGGTAGCGGTAGCGGTAGCGGTAGCGGTAGCGGTAGCGGTAGCGGTAGCGGTAGCGGTAGCGGTAGCGGTAGCGGTAGCGGTAGCGGTAGCGGTAGCGGTAGCGGTAGCGGTAGCGGTAGCGGTAGCGGTAGCGGTAGCGGTAGCGGTAGCGGTAGCGGTAGCGGTAGCGGTAGCGGTAGCGGTAGCAGTAGCAGTAGTAGTAGTTCTCGGTAGAAGTCTGTAACCCCTTCAATCTGACTTTCATGATCTTATATAGATAAAGGGAAACAAGAAATAAAATCATATTTCACTACACATAGCATTGGTGACGTAGTTTTCTGACCAACAATGGCGTGGTCCATCAGATTTGATTTCTGTGTGATAAACGTTTCTGTAATAAATCACTGACGTTAAAAATGTGATTGTTGTAGCAACGTTTAGTTTGTATTAACTCTTAGATGCGTAATTATCGTTACAGAGTTGCCTATTGTTCCACTTTAAGATCCCACCGCCGGACAATTTAGAACATGGTTGTGTAGTCTGGCTCTACAAAGTTGACGTCATTTTCACGGAAGAAGCTTTATTGCACATGTCGCGTCGTCATTGGAGACGAGGCTGCTTAACCTTGTATATCCGTGTCAGTGATGACAGACATTTTGCTTGTTCAGACCAGCACTTGAAGCTTCACGCCCGCGGACATGGCGTCACGTTTCACTTAATATCATATCTCATTGTTCGTCTTAATATTCGTCTACATTATTGCTTGCAAACAAATACAGCGAGGTCGTGATAATGCCCTCAGACTAAGTCTGTCATGTGATACGTTTAGCAGGTGGTTCGATCCAAGAACCGTCGTACTGACTGATTGTGCTTGGTATGCCTGTCCGCCAATTTTTACAAGGAGAGTATATATGTATTATACATATATATATATATATATATATATATATATATATATATATATATATATATATATATACATATATATATATATATATGTATACATATACTATACATACTTTATAAAGGAAATTTGATACAAATATGTGTAGATAAAGATTAAATAAAGTTACTGGTTACAAGTAAAACATATATATATATATATATATATATATATATATATATATATATATATATATATATATATATATATATATATATATGTTTTACAAGTTACTGGTTACATAATGTAAACATATATTTATATATATTATATATATATATATATATATATATATATATATATATATATATATATTTATATATATATATATATGTTTACATTATGTAACCAGTAACTTTATTTAATCTTTATCTACACATAGTTGTGCCATATTTACTTTATAAAGGTTATGTATGTGTATGAACCAACTGTGGGTTGGATTTTTACCTGAAATAAATGTATTCGTATTCGTGTTCGTAGATCACGTATATTCGTCAGTCAAAATATATGTTAGCTTGATATTTTATAGAATATTTTACATTTTATAATATAATATAATATAATATAATATAATATAATATATATATATATATATATATATATATATATATATATATATATATATATATATATATCATGCTCGTGTGCGTTTTTAATGGAAAACGGACAACATTAGGTATCTCTAATCAAGTGTGTCTCGGACATGATATCGGAGGGGTGCTTGGGAGCGGGGAGGGGTGGGCAGCGAGGAGAGAGGGGAGCGGGGAGGGAGGAAGACCGGGACAGACGGGGAGCGCTCAGTTTGAAGACAGGTTAAAAAAGGCTGTTGTTAACTATTTTTATATATCGTAACTATTCTTACTTTCACGCTGAACTTTTGTCGCCAGGTTAGGGAGGGAGCTGCCCACGTCATGTATGGTCGATATTTCATCACATCTGTAGTCCTGCACTGTTCGTTATTTAACAGATCTATATTGGCTATGTCTCTTCCATGCTCATGTAACGCTTTTAGACATTTTTAATGTCAAAAGTACATTTTACGTGACACAAACTTTGCTTTGCGCTAATTCTAAGACATGGGCGACACCTAGCCGTTCCACGTATTTGTTTCGAACATAACAACCATGACATAACTTTAGTGATGTCAAACAATCAAGTCATGTGCATTTAAGATAACATAATCCATCATAGATGTGCGCTTTGACATTTTCCTTTGCAGCCCCATCTACCTACAACTACATACAAGTGCGGTTTAAAGCACGGGTAGGTATTTTTTCAGAGCTTTCCCACGGGGCAACGGGGCCGAATGGACGTTACCCAGAACGGTTCTGACAGGCAATTTACGCGCGTAGGTCAAATATGGTGAAGTGCACAAGGCAACACTTGACTAGCGTGTCAAACCCGATGCACCGTCAAGCACGCTTTGATTGCGCTTAGTCACCGATAGTGACAGACGCGCATCTTCGCGCGTTCTGCGTGTTCGCACGTGTCCGCAGTCAATCCCCCCGACCCCAGCCCAGTTCTCCCGTCGACCTCCCCCGTCCCCTACGACCAGAGACAGCCGCGAAATCCTATTAACCGGTGACAAACGGAAATTGATTGAGCGGCATCCATACCAGCGTACACACGGGTTCGAGGTGTGAACGGTTTGACTGCCGTGCTCTTTTTCTGTCTCCCGCAATGCCCGCGACTGCGCTATGATTCTGCAGCGGGGACGTGATCAAAGGAAGTTGGTAACTGCTGACACGCCGTGTCATATTTAGCGTCTCAATCCGAGTCAGTCTATCGATCATACAGTTACAAACGTTGTCACCGTCTGTTAGTGTGACAATTGGGACATGCTGCGTGCTTAAGCCTCACAGCTTAGAGTTACACGACAGTGAAATTGACGAAAACCAATTCACTAAAACATCAACAGAACGCCGGGTGTTATTTCATATATAGAACATACACAACAGAACACATGGTGTAATTCAATATATAGAACATACACAACAGAACACCGGGTGTAAATCCATATATAGAACATACACCATAGAATTCCGGGTATAATTTCATATATAAAACATACACAACAGAACACATGGTGTAATTCAATATATAGAACATACACAACAGAACACCGGGTGTAAATCCATATATAGAACATACACAACAGAACACCGGGCGTAATTCCATATATAGAACATACACCATAGAATTCCGGGTATAATTTCATATATAAAACATACACAACAGAACACATGGTGTACTTCAATATATAGAACATACACAACAGAACACCGGGTGTAAATCCATATATAGAACATACACAACAGAACACCGGGTGTAAATCCATGTATATGACACACACAACAGAACACCGGGTGTAATTCCATGTATAGAACACATACAACAGAACACCGGGTGTAAATCCATATATAGGACACACACAACATAACACCGGGTGTAATTCCATGTATAGAACACATACAACAGAACACCGGGTGTAATTTCATTTATAGAACATACACAACAGAACACCGGGTGTAATTCCATATATAGAACATAAATTGTTTCGTACCACAGATCACAAAATCATATATTCCAGGCAATGTCATTGAAATGAGATTTTAATTAATTCTAACTTACACATAATCTCGCATTGCGAAGTCCCCAGATTACTCATTAAACAAGTACATCGTAAAGTATTTACTTCCTAACCATGTAAAACCTCTCTCCAGGCGTTGAAGACAGTGAAACTACCGAATGTAGATAGCTACACACTTTAGACGGTCAACATAACAAATGTAGGTTATACAAATTGCTGAAATTACAGTATTGCATCAAGACCTCAACATAACTATTGGTCTCAGACGACAACATGGCAGACCGACTGTTCGCCCGACTGCCCAAATGCCGGATTGTTTACTCGATTTAATAACGGTCTGCCTGTTGGCATCGTTGTTTTTAATTTCTTCTTCAACAGTCGATTACAGAAGACAATGAATTTATGCGGAAACTAGCTGTTTGTAGTTTGTTTTGTATACAGCTGGTTTTGTGTGTGCATATTATAGGCCTACGTTACTCTTCTGCGAAATTATTTATTAAGTTCTATTAAAAATGTTTGACGTGTCACCAGCGAGCATCGTCACTGGAACTCCGTCGTGACGACTCGCAGCCATGTTTAACGACGCTGCAACTATTGTGCAGCAAAATCAAATTGTCCACATAATTCAATCAATGTACAGTGGTAGTTATTCAGTTACACAAAAGAGAGAACCTGGACAATATCGACATAATGACACTGTCCGGACTTTAAACAG
>OZ024865.1:9097298-9287298 GCA_964017155.1 Oasisia sp. SBJ-2009 | reverse complement strand
TTATCAATTATTCACGAATTAGATTTTCGGCGCGTTACCCCGTCTAGAGGCCCGTCGCAGCCACACCTGTCTCGCGACGGATAAGTGACGTTATGACGAGACTTGGCTTACCGGGAAGGCGAGTACCATTAAGCCGGTGATCTTAAGCCTCCTCGGCCAGTTTGGTCACCAGTGGCGGGGTCTCGCGTCACTTCGCAGACGACCATATCACCGGAAGTGCAGTAAGGATGTCTGGGTCAACCAGGCCGCTTTTAACCGAACATGCCACTCGCTAGTTTCAATTTCAGGATTTCGCCATCCACTGTTTGCTTAGCCCGAAATAATCCGGTGATGTGGTGCAGTTGGTGTATTCTGGTAAGCCTCGATGAGGGTCAAAATTGTGTATGGTGAGCCAACAATGTTTCCGTTTTAATTCTGTCCGTTCTTTTTTGGAAATATTCGATCTAGCTGTTTTGCGGAATTGAGAGGCTACGCGGTGAATTTTCGAAAACAGTTAAGATAGACCAGCCGTAATATATGCACAGACCAGCGACCGTATTTATTCCGTTATCCAGGGTGATCTCCCATCAAGCCATGCCAGTAATTATTAGCAGGATTTTTGTCGATTCAAGTGTATTCCAATCTACCTGCATTATTCATTGGTTGGTCTTGCCGGTTGCTTCAAGATAAATTTGGGAACTTTCAGCTTGAACTTTCATATTTGTTCTTTCAAATTTCAAACACTAATATTATTAAACATCTTGAAAACCAACTACTCTTTTCCGTCAAGACAGACGGACAGACGGACAGACGGACAGACGGACAGACGGACAGACACACAGACAGACACACACAGACAGACACACAGACAGACACACAGACAGACACACAGACACAGACACACACACACACACACACACACACACACACACACACACACACACACACACACACACACACACACACACACACACACACACACAGACACAGACACATACACAGACACAGACACAGACACAGACACAGACACAGACACAGACACAGACACAGACACAGACACAGACACAGACACAGTGACAGACACAGACAGACAGACAGACAGACAGACAGACAGACAGACAGACAGACAGACAGACAGACAGACAGACAGACAGACAGACAGACAGACAGACAGACAGACAGACAGACAGACAGACATACAGACAGACAGACAGAGGAAAGCGAAACCTTGACACCAGCCTCGTTGTGGCGTCGAAGGTCGCCGGAGATGGCATCTTGCCAGATAGTGGGAGCTTTGCTTGAATAACCGCGAAGGGAGAAACGGAGCGGTGTGCGGAGATAACCGCTCCTTGTCGCTACAGAGGATTACGACACCCGGCGGTTTGTGGCGCGCTATCGGGCCCGGACGATGCCCGTGGGAACACGTCGCGAATCCGTGCAGCCTTTTCCTGAAGCCACACAAATAGCTCGTATCTGGCCGCACGCAACGACGTTCGCATCTGGCGCGAAGTAACGCCCGATAGTCAGTAATTCGCATAACAATGTCAATGTACTCTCTGAGATTAATCAACCCTTTTGTCGTGATGCGCCTCAATGTTCGGTTTCTAGGGATTTAGATACGATATAAGTCTTCTTCTTCTTATTCGTCCTTTTATTATTATTGGAGCATGTGGATCTTGTTGATTAAATGCAAAAGCAGGTCGTGACATTCACATGTTTATGTATGATACGTAATCACCACCTGGAAACCTTGCGAAGGGAAATTATCTAGAGGAAGATCGGCGAGACGATGGAGAGTCGAACTAGATGTCTACTGGAAGAGTATCTTTTTGCAGAGGATAGCGCGAGAAAGGTAGACGTGGAAACAGCAGGCCTTCGCCCAACCACGGGACACTGTGGTAGTTTATCTTCGCAATGCACACGCAAGACATCGCCTTTGCAGCCCTGAAGCTGATGGAGTGATTCGTCTGGCATGCGCTAACTGCTCGCACCCTGTGGCTGTGACTTGGGCTTATTTACGTCGAATCCACGGCATTAAATTGGTCTAAAGCATAATTTACTAAATAATACTATCTGTCTTCTTTGTACCGGAAGTAACGTATAATGGATTCCACACATACACATCACAAAAAGTTAGTTAAAACCGTTTTGAAAGGTCCTAATAGTTTATACCTAACCTTCACCTTGGCGTGTAACTTGTTGATATAAAACACCAAATGAATCCTTGACAGAGACTATGTTTAGACAGCTCCAATTAACATAAATGCGTAAAATAAACACATCTGGTACTTACCCAACACTACATGGTCATTCGGTAATGCTGGAGAACTCATGTATTCTAGTGAGTGCAACAGCCAACATACCAAATCCAAACGGCCAGTTTCAAAAATGGCGGTATAAGGTAACCTCGCAGTAAATAGAAGAATGCCAAGGAATACCATGAATATTGTCAATACAATGTTGTGAATCAATGCATATCTCTTGCTGAGTTGCTTTATGGGTTATTCATATTTTTTATTGTTTCAGTACTAATGAGGCACCATAAACATAACTTCCAATACTAGCCAATAAGAGCTGTACAATTTGTGAATCACATAGACATAATTGTTTCGCTACGGGTGGTTACGACTATCCATAATAATGACTCGACTACGTGACTGGACACCAACAGTTTATTATTTACTACCAAGTGTCTCCAGCAGTTTGTGCTTCTGACGCGTCATCTCCAACCCCACAACTATATTTTATAGTTGCGCTACCATTCGCCAGATGGCAGCATGTCATGGACATAGTCACGTAACCTATCCCTCCTGATCATTCGAAACGCATATAAACTAATGTTTCGACTAACACTATCCAGTGAAAGTTTATAGTAACTTAAACGAGTATTAGAGTTAACATGATTAGACTGCCATTATTACATTTAAGTCCAATTTTAATTTGTCTATAGACTTGATCAACTACAATTAAAGTGGCATTCTGACTTCCGCCATGTTTAAAATACAATTTCCCAGTAAACCAGCATTCCCCATACACTATATATTGTTTTCCTCAACTACCTATCAACTTATTTTCACATAATATGCCATTTTAAGATAAAAAGCAGCAAAAAACGAAAAATTATTCCGGTGAGCCTCACTAGTTAGACTTCTCTGATTGGTTTAGACCTCGATGAAGGGAATTCCAGTGAAAAGCGCTGTCAGGAAACCACACTAGGGCCACACTAAAAGGCGGATCACAATTGGCAGACCGCACGGAAACGACATACCACATTCACAAAGATGCCACCGCTCGATACGCTCCATATTTACGGTATGCCCAGTTGCCCACATACACACTATCGCTGGCTACGCGCCTGTACGGTCAATGGCTAATTGAGGATGATTTAAATAACTAGGGTATTGTTGCCTAGTGGCGCCTCTAGCGACTAACGTGGATATGTGGAACCGCCTTTTAGTTTGCCCCATCGTTTACTTACGTTGACCGGAGAATTCCGATGGTAAAAATAGATCGACTTTTGGGAAACTCCAGAGCCGTTGTTTGTTGCAAACTTATATTTGATCAAATAACGCATAAAACCACAAAGTGAGACATGTGGTAGGAAGTATACTAATAAGCAAATATCGGTCATGGTGTTCATTGACCTTTCTAAAATGCGTTAAAAAGGGGAAATTATGTCAGAATGCAACTTTAAGTCCAGTCCATCTACATGCTTGATACACGACAATTTGAGCTTGTCCATGGACTTGATCTATTACAAGTTCAATCTGTCCACGGGCCTGACTACTCTCCCGGATCGTGTAGTCACGGGACCATGTTCTCGCGTGTCTTCTGGTACAACTACCTTACTTGGTCGTGTATTATGTGAGACTGCTGCAGTTTCCTGTTGTTGAGCTGCGTTTGTCTCAGCAGTGACGGTCTCCGGATCGTGTGCTCGATCTCTCGGTACGCCACTAGGTGGTATCATTCGTTCAGGTCTGTCAGCGCGATCATGTGTCGTGTCGTGCTCGGATGGACGTGATGATCTGAGATGTCGGCGGTTTCGACGGTAATGGCGTCCAGTCGCTGTTACGACATCGTACGATGGACTGGACAGAGCTTTGTGAACCGTTGCCTCAGCCCCCTCTCTCCTGCCGTGTTCTAATGGCTCGGATGTCTTGCAATAGATCACTATGTCGTCTGCTATGGAGATGATGCCTGGTGGGCCACGCAAGGCCTCTAAAAGGTGTTTTTGAAACAATTCACTTGACACCTTTGTGCCAAAAGGCAGGCAACACTACATGTATCTTTCAAAGCATGTCTGGAACGTCGTCAACAGGCTGGAATCGTCATCTAACTTGACGTGCCAGTAACCAGAGAGATAACGAGAGGTCTGCCTTCGAGAAAACAGTTGCTCCTTGCAGCTCATGTAGCACATCTTCGAGAATTGGCAATGTGTAATGCTCACGCTGCAACGCCTTGTTGAGTTCGTGAGGGTCTATGCACACCCTTAAGGCGCCTGATCTCTTCTTCACAACTACCACTTGACTGACCCATGGCGTCGGTTCATCCACAGGAGCAATGACACCCATGGCTGTCAGTCGCTCGAGTTCGTCCTTAAGTTGCGATCGAATGGCTGTGGCTATCCGTCGGCTAGCCATGATCTTGGGGCACACTTCTGGGTGGACTGTGAAATTCAGGTTGTCAGCAAACAGTTAATTGAAACAACTATCATCTTGGACTGCTGCCACGCGATGGAAGTTGTTGTTCTGTATTTTCACAAGATGCATTTGCTCGCTGGTCTGTAAACCTAGAATCGGCTGACAGTCGTCATTTTCCTTGAAGACGATGAACTCAACATCATATATGATGTCTCCGTTTTGGAATTGCTCAGCAGCATTCAACACTTCCCCAGCGGTTTTATCATCGTTTTGTTTCACATTGTGAGAACGCCATTGTATGGGACAACATCTCTGGCTGGCAGCATATTGACTGTGGCACTTGTGTCGATTTGGAATACGAGCTGTTTCCCGTTTACGAGCATTCGGCATTTCGCATATGCGCCCCGTTTTCGTGGTATCGGTGAATGCACCCAGGCGGCAACACTGTTTTATTTTAAGCATATTAATACTACTAACAATTACACAATCAGCCGTTAATATGTTCCATTCATTTACTGTTCTTTGCGAGAAAAAAAAATCTAATATCTACTCTACACTGCTTCATTGCTAATGTAATTCGATGTCCTCTAGTCCTTCTCTCTTCCTTGACCGAGAAAAAATATTTCTGTAAATATTTTCATACCCAGTCAATGTTTTCCTCTCAATCTCCTGGTTTCTAGTGTTGTTAATCCACATTCTTTTAGACGCATTTCATAACTAATATTCCTGAGGTATTATAAGTTCTTATTCCTTGTACACTATATTTCGCCTAATGTCCTCTAGTCCTTCTCTCTTCCTTAGCCCTACACACAGACGACAGACACCACTCGTCACTCGACTTAATCGAAGAAACGGAACTGCTTTGAACATCCACCACCATGACCCTTGACCCCGCAGTCGTCACGTGTCTGTACCACCCCATTTGGCTTTGGTCGTGACGTTAAAGGCAGTGAAGCGTGACGACAGGTTACCAGAATCACGGCGCAGACCGGCCAACAGCAATGAACAATGGATGAACCGACGCCGCGGACATGCTCGACTGATTAGCTACAGGCGTTGAGTCATGCCGCGGTGGGGGCGAGTGGCGTCAGAGAAGTGGACCGCTGGAATGTCAGATGTGTTTATTGACGTGAACGACTCTAACGTTTCACTAGCTGAAGGCCAGGGCCAACGCGGGGGCATCAAGACTATGACGGGAACAAGGAAGAACAATTTTCGCGTTCGATCAACATTTGATATCCGTTAGTTGATCAAGACGTCAGGACGTACGTCACCAAACGGCGGACGTAATATATATATTTATATACGAGCGCGTGACCTGTCAGTGTAGTGGACAGTGGCACAGCGGTGCAGTGGCTATAGCTTCGGGGTATCCACTAAACTAACCCGGATTCGAAACATGGGCCGCGGCTTCGAACTGTGAGCAAGTGTGTTCACCCTACATCGCTCAAGTTCATTCAGCTGTATGATTGAATACCTGACTACAGACAGTGGAGTACCTGACTACAGACAGTGGAGTACCTGACTACAGACAGTGGAGTACCTGACTACAGACAGTGGAGTACCTTACTACAGACAGTGGGGTACCTGACTACAGGCAGTGGAGCACCTGACTACAGACAGTGGAGTACCTTACTACAGACAGTGGGGTACCTGACTACAGACAGTGGGGTACCTGACTACAGACAGTGGAGTACCTGACTACAGACAGTGGAGTACCTTACTACAGACAGTGGAGTACCTGACTACAGACAGTGGAGTATCTTACTACAGACAGTGGGGTACCTGACTACCCTGACTACAGACAGTGGAGTACCTTACTACAGACAGTGGAGTACCTGACTACAGACAGTGGAGTACCTGACTACAGGCAGTGGTGAACATTTGTTTACTACTTGTCTTCGGGCTTCAGTGGCAGCGTGGCTGAGCGCTTCCTAGAAACGTCGAGATGGTGTTCTTCCATGGATTAAACGTTAACATGCTTTGATCAGTCCCGGGACTGAATATTGAGCTATACAAGAACTGACCGTGTTGCAGTAATGGCGGGGAGGTCAATGAGCGTGTCTGTCCTGTATCTACTCGGCATCTGTACGCTAGCGTCGGCCACTAAGTTCGTGTGTACGGAAATACCGGACGATGGAACGACCTACTACAGGAAATGTGCCGACGGTACGACTCACGCCGACGCCAACACTCGCGCCGTGGATCGTGCATTCGCTCGCTCCAACGTCACGGACGTCGTCTTCCTGGTCGACCGCTCCAAGGGCATGTCTGAAGGGAATTTCGAGACGATGAAGAACTCCATCGCGACGCTCATGGACTACCTGATGCTTCGTCGCCTGGTCTACCTCCACCCGGACTACACCCGCGTGTCCGTCGTCTCGTTCGGCCAGCAGAGCATGGTGGAGTTCGACGGCATCACCAGCAACTTAGCCCCCGTCCACGCTTGTAACTTCGACGACAAACTCGCCGGCATCAACCTGGGAACGGCCGGGAGATTTGGCACCAACCTGGCTTCCGCGTTAAGCGTATGTACCGTGTTACGTAGTGGTTATTTTAATGAATTTGTCTGCCAATAAACTCAATTAATATAATTAATTAACTAAAGTTATTGCATATTTGATTTAAAAAAGGGGGAACGTTGTGGCTCAATTGTAGGACAACATGTCAAGGCAACTGAATGTCCAGTAACCGTAAGCAACACGTGGAACATCAATGGAAGCTTTAGAAACCTACGACAGTGTCTGCAGTAAGTAAGCAGTTCACGACATTACAGTGCAGACAAGTAAACACGTATCACCTCAGTGGATACACGGCCACAGCAACTGTGTGAAGACGTTTCCACACAAGGAAGTAGAAAAGATCCAGCTGTGGATGCTCAAATTTAATGGTGGTCTTAATGGAAGAATGAGAATAGATGCTGCTGTATAAATGTAATAGCTAAAAAAAAAAAAAACAGTTACCAATAATGTCAGCAAATAACAAATGTTGTTAAATATAATGTCTAAGTAATTTAAATTTAATAATAACGAAATTACAGGGCGATCTAATGTAACTGGCCGGACAAAGTTCAGACGTTTTTTTTTTATTATCCAAAAGTGTTAATTTAATTAGTTGCCACATGTCTGATGTGACCTATGATGCAGTGCATTGATTGTATTCGACATATCTATGCCTTACTCTACACACAATGAAGATAAATGTAATAGAAATGATCATATGATACCCATAGCATAATGAGTAAGCCATTAAACAAATGTATCATGTTATATATATATATATATATATATATATATATATATATATATATATATATGTATATTAGCCAACATGTAATAAGTAATGTTCTATTTGTAATATGTTACAATTATCGATATTTATTATCCAGGTCACCGAGAAAATTTTCGAGTCGAGCCCGAGAAATGACGCCAACAGGATTATGTGGGTGTTTACGGACGGCGATACAAATTGCTCCAGCGCATCGAGGAAGATGAAAGGAGAAGGAGTGACAGGTAGGACAGGTATCTAGGGGTGACAGGTAGGACAGGTGTCTAGGGAGACAGGTAGGACAGGTGTCTAGGGATGACAGGTAGGACAAATGTCTAAGGGTGACAGGTAGGACAGGTGTCTAGGGGTGACAGATAGGACAGGTGTCTAGGGGTGACAGGTATGACAGGTGTCTAGGGGTGACAGGTATGATCTATGGGTGACAGGTATGACAGGTGTCTAGGGGTGACAGGTAGGACAGGTGTCTATGGGTGACAGGTAGGACAGGTGTGTAGGGGTGACAGGTAGGACAGGTGTCTATGGGTGACAGGTAGGACATTTGTCTAGGGGTGACAGGTAGGACAGGTGTCTAGGGGTGACAGGTAGGACAAGTGTCTAGGGGTGACAGGTAGGACATTTGTCTAGGGGTGACAGGTAGGACAGGTGTCTAGGGGTGACAGGTAGGACAAGTGTCTAGGGGTGACAGGTAGGACATTTGTCTAGGGGTGACAGGTAGGACAGGTGTCTAGGGGTGACAGGTAGGACAGGTGTCTAGGGGTGACAGGTAGGACAGGTGTCTAGGGGTGACAGGTAGGACAGGTGTCTAGGGGTGACAAATATCCACATCAATCTTCACTTAGGACGGACGACGACAATGGAAGGAGTGACGAAATCACCGTGAATGCTTCCAACAATTACACATACCTCTTAATCTACTTTGTGTCGTATTTGTTTTTCCGCATTACAACCAGAAACCCAGTTCTGCACTGGTAATTAACTATCATTAGTTGAGGTTTTAGCTAATATATTTTAAACAATACGTTCACAAAAGTGGTACGTTCCTGGTGCTATGTTTGCGGTACCCGTCTCACTAACGTTTGTTCAAACACAGACATTTCAAACTAAGCGTGCATTCCGTGTGTCCCAGTGTTTTCGGCCGGTGTGGGGGAGTGGATGCACATGGCTGCAAGAGAGGACTCGGTTGATGACGCCAACCACTACGCATGCGCAAAAGATTGGACGTCGATGATGAAGGATGCGATACGTGACATCAGATCGCGTAAGTTGACATGTCCTCCCCTGTGCCTGGTAGTGACACATACATCAGCGTACGTTACTTTCTCACCTGTGCTATCTGCGACAATGGCTACTATTTGTCTTTTTCACTGGTAGTGACACATATGTCAGTTTTTTCTAGCTGGATGAAGATTGTTATCATGACTGTAAAAATTCTCATAACAGTTCACCAAGTTAACCTGTGGAATAACTAACAGCTACGCGTATACAAAACCAGTGTTGTTAATTCTTTTGTTCGATCATGTGTAGATACTCTGTCATGTAGTATCCACGCTGTCTAGTGTTGTGATTCACCTAAGTAGTGTAAATCCAGCTGTGCATTCGAGCGTAGAGCGCAGTGCCTCAGGGGTAGAGCTTCGGACTCTCGACTACGAGAACCCGGGTTCGAATCCTGTGCTGCCGTGTTAAAACATTGGGCAATTTTCTTCACCCTACATTGTTCAGGTTCACTCAGCCGTATAAATGAGTATCTGACTATAGACAGTGGTGGATATGTGTAAGAGTAGCCTTCGCGCATTAATTGTAGCATGTGGCTGGATGCTTCCCAGAGAAGCTGAGATGGTGTCTGAGTGAACAGGTCTGTCAGGGAAGTAAAGTGTAAAGCGGTTTGAACGGTCCTGAGGACTGGATACTGGGCTCTGTAAGAACTTACCTTTCTTTTACAGGCGTTGACGAAAAGGAGCGAACCTTATACGTGACAGACGACACGTACACACGCGGAAGATGTTCCGCCTGTCAGCACTGTGTCTGTAACGTACTAGACAGACGCTACACTTGCGCAAGTAAGTCCAACACACGGCTGTCAGGTCTCCTCCTCCTCCTCCTCCTCCTTCTGCTCCTCCTCCTTCTGCTCCTCCTCCTTCTGCTCCTCCTCCTTCTGCTCCTCCTCCTTCTGCTCCTCCTCCTTCTGCTCCTGCTCCTTCTGCTCCTTCTGCTCCTTCTGCTCCTTCTGCTCCTTCTTCTCCTTCTTCTCCTTCTTCTCCTTCTTCTCCTTCTTCTCCTTCTTCTCCTTCTTCTCCTTCTTCTCCTTCTTCTCCTTCTTCTCCTTCTTCTCCTTCTTCTCCTTCTTCTCCTTCTTCTCCTTCTTCTCCTTCTTCTCCTTCTTCTCCTTCTTCTCCTTCTTCTTCTTCTTCTTCTTCTTCTTCTTCTTCTTCTTCTTCTTCTTCTTCTTCTTCTTCTTCTTCTTCTTCTTCTTCTTCTTCTTCTTCTTCTTCTTCTTCTTCTTCTTCTTCTTCTTCTTCTTCTTCTTCTTCTTCTTCTTCTTCTTCTTCTTCTTCTTCTTCTTCTTCTTATTCTTCTTCTTCTTCTTCTGGTTAGCTCATCACTCTATGTTAGCCTCATGTTTGTGACTAGAGTATTGTCGGACTTTGTTTTCAGAGTTGTCCTTCTCTAGAATTAGTGAGTCCACTACAGGTTACACATTTACCCCCTGTGTGGGATCTTTTACTTCCCCTGGCAGAGACACCAGATAGAAGGGACCACCGGCTTTTAGTGTCTCTTCCTAAAGACACAGGCAATATGAGGTGAACGAAATTGCCTAAGTTTCGAAACGGCGGCAGGTGGGATTGAACCACCGTCCCCTCGATTGACTACCGCGCGACCACCGCTCCTCACGTCTATGAGGAAACGGCTACAATATTAGTGACACATTATTGGACGTTGTACATGTGGTCCACACGCCGACTGCGCTACGATAGTGCACCAAACTATTCAAGCGCCCAGGGAATTACAACTTCTATATAATTGTGGTTATGCGGTTCCGTAGAGAAAGTCTAGCCACAACGGCAACATGAAACCGGATACCCTTAATTTCGTGTGGGTAATTTGGTGGATTAATCATAATAGCCATTTCCTGTTCAAATACGTCTCCACTCTCAGTGCTCTATTCAAATGAGTGCAAGCAAAGAAAAAAACAAATGTCTGCACGCACGCGCTGTCGCACATCCCTTACGTACGGACCGTATTATTGTCAAAAACCAATCCATTATTTGTATACAGGATTCGACGTATGTACATGTATAAATAGCATATACAATCAGATATATTGCTCATTAATTTATATGTTATACTACACCTTTACGCATATCAAAAGTATAACCTTATTGAGTTTTTATCTACTCAATTTAAAAAAAACATATTTACCTTTTAAAGGCTATTTATGTGTATGTGCCAACGGTATACGGGTTTTTACCTGAAATAAATGTATTCGTTCGTAATTCGCAAGAAACCACCGCCTTACCTGTCAGCTGTCACTGTGTTCATGAGACACACAGGACTAAAACTTGGCTGGAGCTCTTCCAAATTGGTAGAAGTTTTACAAAACTTAGGCACTTTGCAGGCAGCTTGTGTATTTTTGAAATTGCTTAGTTAATCCTTAGACGATTAGTTAAAATGTTGTATGACAATGGAAGCACTAATCGATCTCTCGATATATAATTTTCTTTTCTTTTGCCTATATAGTAATATATCCTGTAAGTGTAAAATATTGAAAATCGTAATTGATATATTTTCCAATGTTTTTGTATTTAAATACATTTGCATTTAAAAGTATTTGTATTTGAATTCCTCTCTTGAATTCCTCTCCTGTATGAGGACACAATGCACTATTGATGTGCACTGTGGCGAATACAGTCATACACTCCTGTATGAGGACACATGCACTATTGATGTGCACTGTGGCGAATACAGTCATACTCTCCTGTACGAGGACACATGCACTATTGATGTGCACTGTGGCGAATACAGTCATACTCTCCTGTACGAGGACACATGCACTATTGACGTGCACTGTGGCGAATACAGTCATACTCTCCTGTATGAGGACACGTGCACTATTGATGTGCACTGTGGCGAATACAACCATAGTCTCTTGTATGAGGACACATGCACTATTGATGTGCATTGTCGAATACATTCATACTCTCTTGTATGAGGACACATGCACTATCGATGTGCACTGTCGAATACAGCCATACTGTCCTGCATGGGGACACATGCACTATTGATGTGCACTGTCGAATACAGTCATACTCTCCTGTACGAGGACACATGCACTATTGATGTGCACTGTGGCGAATACAGTCATACTTTTCTGTATGAGGACACATGCACTATTGATGTGCACTGTCGAATACAGTCATACTCTCCTATACGAGGACACATGCACTATTGACGTGCACTGTCGAATACATTCATACTCTTCTGTATGAGGACACATGCACTATTGGTGTGCACTGTCGAATACAGCCATACTCTCCTGTATGAGGACACGTGCCCTATTGGAGTGCACTGGCGAATACAGTCATATTTCTAGCCCTGATCCTCGGTCCAAATAAGGTGCCATTAAAAACCAGTCTTCTTCACCGAAATAGGAAAATCAGGCATTCGCATTTCTCATTCTTGTCTTCTTGCTTTATATTATTACAGTCTTGTATATATCGCGAACATCGAGAACTCAAACGTTAATACGCATGTCAAGTACAACACGAGCTGATGAGCTCATCACGTCGATTTATACAACTGACGTATGCGATGTAGGCAACGACCTTAATGGTTTGCGTTAGCGTCACACCTGAGAAGTTCACCCGTTCTTTCTTGTGCCTGCCGTTAGCAAATAGTGATGTCATTTACGAATATCTATGATTATGCGCACAATCTATTTGCATGAGTCATAGCTCCAGCGAGAATGACGCAGCTATACACAGTCACGTGCACGAGATAAACGAATGTCGCTACGATAAGCTCACCAAACTATACAAGCCCCCAGGCACTAGAACTGCTGTGTAAATGTGGTTACGCGGCTCCTTAGAGAAAGTCACAACGGCAAACTGAAACCGGATACCCTTATTTCCGTGTGGGTAATTTGGCGCATTAATCATAATAGCCATTTCCTGTTCTAATACGTCTCCACTGTGAGTTTACTCAGGTTCCGTGAGGTGGCAGCACTTTTAAGCCCCTCAAATCTGCCTGGGGAAAGTAACGCTCCTGCATTTCGGCCGCCCCAGATTAGGGTAGAGACGCTGATTGGCTCTCAGGCCAACTATGAAATAAAATACAAAAAACGATATACTTTTACAAGATAATCATATCCTATGAAAAGTATTCAATATTGAAGTTATATTAACACAACAATAAGTAAATATTCAAATTTACAGTTGTTTATAAAATAAGAATTACGGCAGGATTAAAACCAGTAGGCCCTATGCGTGAGGTGGCAGCATTGTTTAGCCCCACACGAATAACATACAAATTACATAAGGATGTTTTTATCAAATAAAGCTGTATTATAAAACTATTCAAAATTAAACTTATATTAACACAAAATAAATAGAAATACAAATGTGCAGTTGTTTGTAAAAAATAGAAATCACGGCAGGATTAACCAGTGTCCGTGAGGTGGCAGCATTGTATAGATCACGCGGATACGCATTCAAAAGCCGGGAGAATCACCAGACTGTCTTATCGGCGTAGTTCCGCAGCTGACCGACAATCGGTTAAGCGAGACTAACGCACCGTATGATTTTCTAAAACCCATGCGTTATTTTTCATACAGGATATGACGAAATGACTACACAAACGACACTGGAAGTCGTCGATCCAACCACCCACTCCCCCAGCCACTCCCCCCTGGCAGGTAACATCCTCCTCATCGTCATCATAGCTGGTTCAGCGACAGTGTTCCTGCTCGTTGTCGTAGTTTGCTGCATTTGCTGTTGTTGCCGGAGAAAACGTGTAAAGTAAGTTTATTTTACATCAACTGTGTGTTGAAGCCATGTAACATCGTCTTCTGTGTTACAACCTAAAGAAACTCTAAATAAATATATTATAATAAAAATTGGCGAAACTTGTAAAAGGTGATAAATCCAAGATGGCCGCGACAGTTCAAAATGGTTATTTTCCATGCGAATGTCGTTTTATATAAGTGTAACGTACGCGGCGTGTAACGTTCGCGGCGTGCAATGTCGCTATCAGAGAGTTTATGATTGTGAAATGATGAATTGATCGCACTGCGATAAAATGGCAGCTCGGGACATTCAAAAGTGCAAACGCAGAAACATACAAAAGAGTGGGATAGAAGCTGGTTGAAGCAAACGAAGAACGCCTGAATGGTGACTGTTGTTGGGGTTCGTTGTAGTTATTATATCAAGAAGCTGTCAATAAATTGACAGGCGCACAATATATGTCTCCAGCGTGGAGGTGCCATGTATGTCAATGTTCTTCTTGAGATGGACTATTATGCAGCTATACGTTGGATATCTTAACACGCCAGCTGACGTATTTGTAGCCACAAAATGTTCAAACATCTTAAGACCTTTAGGCCGTGATGTAATCATGATGATGAAAGGGAGGTTATATTTATATTTCCTTGTATACATTACACCCCCACTAAAATAAAGGCCATACAGACACGCACGATTGTTTATGATAGTTTGCTTCATTTTACCACGTGACAACATTGCTCCAGTTTACATAGCTATAAGAAGCGTATATGGCTATAGACAGCAATAGGCGAGCGACAGAACCACCTAACAAACCGATTTAAATGCCCCCCCCCCCCCCCAGTACAGACACCCAAATGTTATATCATTGGAAACTCCTGCATCTTCCCGTCATGATTAGGCCTGTCGTAGAGTTGCCAAGTCTTGCAGTAAGCATTAATCCGAGGTCAAACAATGTCACAATAAAACGATCAATTTTAGAAATTGGACGCTTTAATAACCTTTTCGATATTAAAATGACTACGTAGCTATTTTATGTTAATAGAAAATGGCAAAGCCATATATTGTTGGAAAGCGCAGTATATTATCTCGAAGATAATGGACAACATTGTGCTGTATCCTGAAACGGTAACAATGATGGCAAGGTCAAACAAGGTCACCCATGAAATGACGATTATTGGAATGTTTACAATGCCGCGAATACTATGAAGTTATATTGACTGTGTGTGTGTGTGTGTGTGTGTGTGTGTGTGTGTGTGTGTGTGTGTGTGTGTGTGTGTGTGTGTGTGTGTGTGTGTGTGTGTGTGTCTGCTTTACAATTATGGACAAGTCATATACCATATGAAAGAACAATTTCTCCCCGTCAAAATGCGATGTGACGTGGAAATGTGTGAGATAATCTTCGCGTGATCATTATAAGTAGAACGCAATGGCTCAGAGGTACAGCTTCGGACTCTCAAATACGAGAACCCGGGTTCGAATCCTGTGCTGCGGTGTTAAAACCTTGGACTAGTTTTTGTTTACTCTACATTACTCTTGATCTCTCAGCTGTATAAATGAGTATCTGATTATAGACAGTGGTGGATATGTATACG
Source organism: Oasisia sp. SBJ-2009 (assembly GCA_964017155.1). Classification (NCBI taxonomy): domain Eukaryota; kingdom Metazoa; phylum Annelida; class Polychaeta; order Sabellida; family Siboglinidae; genus Oasisia; species Oasisia sp. SBJ-2009. The sequence continues at coordinate 9,271,803 of OZ024865.1, read as the reverse complement.
AGCAGCCTTGTGAACAGGTCTGTCAGGGGAAATGTAAAGCGCTTTGAACGGTCCTAAGGACTGGATACTGCGCTATATCAGAACTTACCTTTAAGAACTTGCCTTTATAAGAATTCTCGTATTTTACACTTTCCTTCTCCAGACCACCGGAAGTTCTTCCGAGGGTGCTGCCGAAAAGTCCGAGGACAGGGGGCGGGCACACTGTACAGTCACATGACAGCTCCGACTACGACAACTTTGACATGATGTAGGTGACAGCGTCTTAGGGTGGTGCAAGTGCTTTACGAAGAATTATACACACATACTCATTTAATGATACTGTGTTTAATGATACTGTGTTTAATGATACTGTGTTTAATGATACTGTGTTTATGCACTCATTGCATTAGAACTGTATTTCAACAAGGCAGTATGAAACAACGAGTATAATCCGGTAACATTCGAAAAGATATTTAATATGTGGTTCGTAAACTAATAATTTTGGATAACGCTAGGAAAAGGAGGCGTAACCAGCAATCCTATGTCAACAGTTGGCAAGTTGATTTCGGAAAATTTCACATTCATTGGATCGATTTTCTCGTACATAACTCCTTTTAATCAAACGCCATAGTGTGCGAGTCATCGCTACCAACAACGCACACAATAAGTATAATTTTGTTTTGGACATATGACAATTGCAGTACATCACAGAAGATGGAATAGGCTAACAATCCACGTTTTAATCTCGTCATGAAAATAGTTTAGTAAGCTAACTGTTTTTTGTTGTAGGCAGCCCGTAGTTGCACCTCGATTGACGCCCAGGAGGACACACGATGGACACTTGATCAACGACGACAGCCACTACACTGGACACATTGAAAGCAGGTTGGTAGAGTAGTCAGACGACAACCCATCTAAACCACGACCACAGACCTCTTCAATTCTCACTCACTCAAAAACGTTTGAATTATTTTCTAAGCAGTTTAAACAAACATTGATTCGTGATGGAGCAAGGCAATAACGCGCGCGCGCGCGCGTGTGTGTGTGTGTGCGTGCGTGCGCGTGCGTGCGTGTGTGTGAGAGAGAGAGACAGAGTAAGTGCGTGCCTGTGTGTGCGTGTGCGTGCGTGCGTGCGTGCGTGCGTGCACTCGCGATATAGTTCAAATCACAGGTACAGATACATAAGTTATTTATTTACGCGTGCCCCCTAAATATGTTCACCTCTTGACGAAAGATGGAAACCCTGCCATCTAAGTGATAAATTACTCTCCAGATGACGCCACTGTGAACGAGCTTAAGACGACAATACCGTTAAAGTGATAACTGAGGCCTTTGGTGCGCTGCTTCACTTGTGAGTTACTTGGTCTCAATACGGAGGGTGTCAGTCATTTGTACCAAACGTACTTATTCCAACGCTGTTTCAGAAGGTTGTACTACCTTGCGTATATAAGCTACACAGCGCCACCTGGCGAGTCAGGCCTCTTGCTTGAAAATCTGCTACATTAATATTCCACCCAACAACAACTAACAACAACGAACAACAATAAAATACGCCACATGTACTTGCAGTCGTCCAGACGTCGTGCCCCGGCAGGAGATGGGCGGCCACGCACAGGCGGAGGTTGAAGCTGAGACGGACACACACTCTGTACACGAGGGGTAGGTACAGTCGATATTAGTATCGCTTAACGGACTCCCGTTCGGCGGCGTAACTTCGCCGAGAAGACTGCCTGGTCACTTCGCCCGATTTTGAATGTCACCCGTGTGAGGGGCTAAACAGTGCTGCCACCTCACGGACTATATGTAATCCTGCCATAATTCGTGTTTCATAAACAACTACAAATTTGCATGTATCAATTCTTGTGTGCATGTAAGTTTAACGTTGAATACTGTTAATGCTATGTACTTTATAAAAGTATATCCTATTTTAGGTTTATTTCATAGTTGGCCCGAGAGCCAAATAGCGTCTCTACCCTAAACTGGGGTAAGACCGCCCTGGTGGCAACATCAGGCAGAGCATAAATCCTCCAGGCGGCTTTTAGCGGGTAAACAATGCTGCCCTCTCACGGAGCCTGGGTAATCGAGACTAACTTGACAGGAAAATATGGAGGAGTAAATACGGCATAAATAGATTTTAAAATATTATGAAGAATATGTGCGCAACATACTGACCAATCGGGTAATCGAACCAAGATCTTTATCATTTACAAAAACGTATAATTTCTTTTCAGAAAGTATGAGACAACGTATATCTCAATCTTGGATAACAATTAATAACCCTCTTCGTCTTTTCTAAATATAGCTCTCTTCAGCTTGGCGAGGGTGCCCAAAACGACCATTGGCTCGACCAACAAGGTACGGTGCTCGTTACATTGAAAAAACTAATTTCTGAAACGGTATAATTTCTTATTTCTTCCACTACCACTGCCACTGCCGCCGCCGCCGCCGCCGCCGCCGCCGCCGCCGCCGCCGCCGCCGCCGCCGCCGCCGCCACCGCCACCGCCACCACCACCACCACCACCACCACCACCACCACCACCACCACTACTACGACTATCATTTCTCCTCCTTATCATTCTTTTTCACGATGCACCTCGTATTAGTCTACCTCTTTGTCGTCTTCTTCTTCTACAAACACGTCTTCTCTTCTTACACTTCCTCCTCCTTCCTCTTCACGATGTTCTGCTACAACAAACCAACGCGTCGTAGTTCGTTATTTCCACTGTGAAATTACATAGATTGTCAGGTAGTGTGTGGGGTGCGTGCGTGCGCGTGTGTGTTTGAGCTAGCGTCAGTGTTTGCGTTCATGCGTATGTGTGTCACCGTCGTCATTATCAACGTCACCAATATCTCTTTTTCTCCAGTTGATCCACAAAGCGGCCTGTCGCCTCAATCCAGCGTCAACTACAACGTGAGTACAACAGCGACCTTGAAAGTAGCGCTTTCCTATCCTAAAGATTGATTGACGTAAAAACAAAATATCCGTGCGTTTGTGTTAATCACTGACCCGTCAACTGATTTAGACCACGTGTCCACTTACTACTGTGGATCTACGTATCTGTCAAATAACCCAGATCAATATTTTTTTAATTGAGGTGTTCAACCATATCGACGTATAATTTTTATTATTGATGTTAATCAGAATATCGCTAGTGTTCGATAATGAAATATATCAACGCATACGTATGTTAACAACATATATCGCGACTATACGTATATTAAAACTTGAATAATCTTCCGTGACACTGTGAGGTAAATTAACGTAGCTTCAAATGTCCGTCCGTCAAATGTGATGTGTTTTTCAACGCGTCGATTGACGAAACTACTTGACAGTCTATTGACGTAGTAATTCCACGTATTCATGTATTGCCGTAATTCTACGTGGCCATCTCATTTACACATTATCACGAGTTCGTATGTTGACGTGTTGACGTATCGGCGTGTTGACGTGTCGGTATGTTAACATATGGACGTTCCCGTATGTTGACGCGTCTGTATGTTGTCGTGTTGACGTGTCATTATGTTGACTTGTTGACGTGTCCGTACGGTGTCCTATTGACGTGTTTGTATGTTGTCGTGTTGACGTGTCCGTATGTTGTCGTGTTGACGTGCCCGTATGTTGACGTGTTGACGTGACCGTATGTTGACGTATTGACGTGACCGTATGTTGACGTGCCCATATGTTGACGCGTTGACGTGCCCGTATGTTGACGTGTCGACGAGTCAATATGTTGACGTGCCCGTATGTTGACGTATTGAAGTGCCCGTGTGTTGACGTATTGACGTGTACAATATATTGTCGTGTTGACGTGTCCATATATTGTCGTGTTGACGTGCCCGTATGTTGGCGTGTTGACGTGCCCGTATGTTGACGTGCCCGTATGTTGACGTGTTGATGTGCCCGTATGTTGACGTGTTCATGTGCCTGTATGCTGACGTGTCGGTGTCCGTCTGTCGGCAGTACGCCTACGACTTCGTATTGACGGGTCCCGCCGAGTGTCAGTGGCAGGTGGAGCAGACGGCGCAGGACCACGAGCTCCAGGGTCTGCTCATCTACAACTTGGACCAGGACCGGCACTGGGCGGCCACGAGGAACTTCATTCTCCCGCGTGGAGGTAACACTATGACGCAAATTAACATAGTTTCAAATGTCCGTCCATTAAATGTGACGTGGTTTTCAACGCTGACGAAACACTACGTGTCAGTCTGTTGACGTAGTAATTCCACGTGTTCATGTATTGCCGTAATTCTACGTGACCATCTCATTTACACATTAGCACGTGTTCGTATGTTGACGTGCAGACGTATCGGCGTGTTGACGTGTCGGTATGTCAACATATCGACGTTTCCGTATGTTGACGTGTGATTACGTTGACGTGATGACGTGTCCGTATGTTGTCGTGTGAATGCGTGTGAATAACACTTCACGCTGTCACGGCGCCGGTGGGGGGGGGGGGGGGGCTTGACTTAACTGAACACGTGTGCGCAGCGGCTACTCAGACTGTTCCTAACTTGTAACGCGACATCGTCTCTATGCATTTGGAATGAGTAGCATAAATCCCCAAGCTTTGCAAACAGAAAGTTATTTTGTGTTTTTCGTAGGAATGCATGTGTGTGTGTGTGTGTGTGTGTGTGTGTGTGTGTGTGTGTGTGTGTGTGTGTGTGTGTGTGCGTGCGTGTGCGTGTGTGTGTGAGAGAGAGAATATGTGTGAATATGTGTGTGTGTGTGTGTGTGTGTGTGTGTGTGTGTGTGTATGTGGGTGTGTGTGTGTGTGTGTGTGTGTGTGTGTGTGTGTGTGTGTGTGTGTGTGTGTGTGTGTGTGTGTGTGTGTGTGTGTGTGTGTGTGCATGTGTGCGCTCGCGTCTATATGTGCATGTTTATGAATGGGTGATCGATGTGTAAATTGATGTTTATGGGTTTACGTACGTGCATGATTACGCGTGAGCGTGTGTGTAATAAGGACAATACAGATGAGATGTTGCAGTGCATCTCATTCTCTTCTGTCGCAGAAATCAACACAATCCGCAGAGTGCTGGGCGGCGGGGGCGCTTCCTTCCGTGTGGCCGGCAAGACTTATACAATCGACCGAAACGAGTTTTCCGACCTGCACGTGCACGCGACGAACGAGGCCGGCGACCACGTGTGGGCGGCCGTCGAGGGCTCCTACGTCATCATCGGCGTCGCGGGTCCAGACAAAAGCAAGGCCTGTGAGGACGTCGTGTTCAAGTTCATGCAGGAACTGGACCAGTGCGCCAAGAGAAAAGACGAGGATACCGTCTGAAGACTGTCCAGCCTCGGGCGGCATATATAATATAGACACGGCATGACTACTACGGGCGATGGACGCGTTGTGTTGTATTACGGGCGATGGACGCGTTGTGTGGTACTACGGGCGATGGACGCGTTGTGTGGTACTACGGGCGAGGAACGCGTTGTGTGGTACTACGGGCGAGGAACGCGTTGTGTGGTACTACGGGCGATGAACGCGTTGTGTGGTACTATGGGCGATGAACGCGTTGTGTGGTACTACGGGCGAGGAACGTGTTGTGTGATACAATATGGGCGATGAACGCGTTGTGTGGTACTACGGGCGATGGACGCGTTGTTTGGTACTACGGGCGATGGACGCGTTGTGTGGTACTACGGGCGATGGACGCGTTGTTTGGTACTATGGGCGATGAACGCGTTGTGTGGTACTACGGGCGATGAACGCGTTGTGTGGTACTACGGGCGATTAACGCGTTGTGTGGTACTACGGGCGATGAAAGCGTTGTGTGGTACTACGGGCGATGGACGCGTTGTGTTGTACTACGGGCGATGGACGCGTTGTGTGGTACTACGGGCGATGTACGCGTTGTTTGGTACTACGGGGATGAACGCGTTGTGTTGTACTACGGGCGATGAACGCGTTGTGTTGTACTACGGGCGATGGACACGTTGTGTGGTACTACGGGCGATGGACGCGTTGTGTGGTACTACGGGCGATGGACGCGTTGTGTTGTACTACGGGCGATGGACGCGTTGTGTGGTACTACGGGCGATGAACGTGTTGTGTGGTACTACGGGCGATGAACGTGTTGTGTGGTACTACGGGCGATGGACGCGTTGTGTGGTACTACGGGCGATGAACGTGTTGTGTGGTACTACGGGCGATGGACGCGTTGTGTGGTACTACGGGCGATGGACGCGTTGTGTGGTACTACGGGCGATGAACGTGTTGTGTGATATAATATGGGCAATGAACGTGTTGTGTGATACAATATGGGCGATGAACGTGTTGTGTGATACAATATGGGCGATGAACGCGTTGTGGGGTACTACGGGCGATGGACGCGTTGTGTGGTACTACGGGCGATGGACGCGTTGTGTGATACAATATGGGCGATGGACGCGTTATGTGGTATTACGGGCGATGGACGCGTTGTGTGGTACTACGGGCGATGAACGTGTTGTGTGATACAATATGGGCGATGGACGCGTTATGTGGTACTACGGGCGATGGACGCGTTGTGTGGTACTACGGGCGATGAACGCGTTATGTGGTACTACGGGCAATCCGTTTGATCACACCACAATCACAACACTGACGTATGGCACAGTCAAGACATTCTCATTCATGTAATGTTTGCTGTTGCTTGAATATAGTCCAATTTTTCATGCCAGAACGTGGTCATAACATTATGTTGTAGGCCTTGTCTCGAGAATTTGTGTCTGCAACAATAAACCTAGTTTCGACGGCTGGCAGACAGTCCCAATAAGACAAAGGCGTCTTTGTGCCTCGGCCAATTCTCTGTGTATTAACCCTGTTAAACCTGGCTAAAATCTTGGGATCATAATGAAAATAAGTGCTTGCACTTTTTTGTGTGTCATCCTTTTATTTAATGTATTTATATTTTATGTATATCTGTGCAATGTTTTATATTTTATATTAAATAAATCCATCCATCCATTCATATGACCGACAGTATCGCTCGAGTGATATTGACCTACCACCCTACACATTTGACAGTGACGCGACAGTGACTAGGACGAAGCACTGCTGTTGAGTGAGAACAGTGCAAAGCCGCGATTGAGCCGCCGTGGGTACGAGTGAATGGAGCAGTGAATGGAGCAATGAGTGGAGTAGTGAGTGGAGCAGTGAATGGGGCAATGAATGGAGCAGTGAATGGAGCAGTGAATGGAGCAGTGAATGGAGCAATGAGTGTAGCAGTGAATGGAGCAATGAGTGTAGCAGTGAATGGAGCAATGAATGGAGCAGTGAATGGAGCAATGAGTGGAGCAGTGAATTGACCAGTGAATGGAGCAATGAATGGAGCAGTGAATGGAGCAGTGAGTGGAGCAGTGAATGGAGCAGTGAATGGAGCAATGAGTGGAGCAGTGAATGGAGCAGTGAATGGAGCAATGAGTGGAGCAATCAATTGAGCAGTGAATGGAGCAGTGAGTGGAGCAGTGAATGGAACAGTGAATTGAGCAGTGAATGGAGCAGTGAATGGAGCAGTTAATGGAGCAGTTAATTGAGCAGTTAATGGGGCAGTGAGTGGAGCCGTGAGTGGAGCAGTGAATGAAGCCGTGAATGGGCAGTAAAGGGTGCAGTGAATGGAGCAGTGAATGGAGTAGTGAATGAAGCAGTGAATGAAGCAGTGAATGGAGCTCATCAAGTAGACCCTACTGCTCATCAAGTAGTCCCTACTGCTCATCACGTAGATCCCCCTGCTCATCAAGTAGACCCCTACTGCTCATAACTGCTCACCAAGTATACCGTACTCTCATCAAGTAGACCCTACTGCTCATCAAGTAGACCCTACTGCTCATCAAGTAGACCCTACTGCTCATCAAGTATACCCTACTGCTCATCAAGTAGATCCTACTGCTCACCAAGTAGACACTATTGATCATCAGGTAGACCCTACTGCTCATCAAATAGACACTACTGCTCATCAAGTAGATCCTACTGCTCACCAAGTAGACACTACTGCTCACCAAGTAGACACTATTGATCATCAGGTAGACCCTACTTTTCATCAAGTAGATCCTACTGCTCACCAAGTAGACACTATTGATCATCAGGTAGACCTTACTGGTCATCAAGTTGGACCATTGCGGCATGAGAGGACCGACAGACGCACGGGTTGAGAACTTCCTCTCCAGTCGGCCACGCAGCAAGTTGTTGCGGAGTGAGACAGCTCGCACACGGACTTGTTGTCTCGGGAGTACCACAAGGATCGATTCTAGGACCATCTATCTTCCTGGTCTACATCCATGATTTTGAAAACGGACTCAGGGCCTGACTACGATTCTTCTCCGACGAAATTTTATTCCCGTATCAAGACACCATGTGATGCGGATGATCTCCATGAAGATCTGGGAAACTGGAAACTGAAACGTCATCAAGAAGAAGACCAGGATCTCGACCAGCTACACTCTCAAGACCCACACTCTGGTGACAGGCCTGGGCGTCGAACTCGCAGATAGTCATACTGGGGCGAATACAACTACAGCCGCATGTGGCAATCGACTCAGAAATCTGAAAGGATGTTCCATTACCGCCCATACACACTGCTTCCAAGGCTTAGCCCGAGCAGTGCTGGAGTATGGGCCGGCGGCATGGGATCCCAATCAGTAACTACTGTAGAGATGATCATTCGACGCGCAGTCAACCGCATCCAGCAAAACTCCAGATCTACTATCAGTGCTGCAGCCATGGCAGAGCAGCTGAACCTTGAGAACACTTCGGGAGAACAGCAAGTGGACAGGGTTAGCATGGTGTACAAAGTCAGGCGCGGCCTTGTTGACATGCACCAACCTCTTGGGTTGTTCAAGGGACCGTTCCGGAAAACCCGTGGTCGGCAGAAGAGGTTCCGACTGCCCCACTCAAGAACAAACACTTATCTCCAAGCCTTCTTCCCATCAGAATGTAGAAATCACTTCCCGTACACTCCTCCTAAGCCTATCCTTTTCATATATTATAAAGTCCTTAAATATTATTATCGCTGGGGAGCCGTTACGACTAGTGTAAATGTAAAACAATGTTCCCTTACATTTTGCACTTGTTTAATCTTTTAATTTGTCTTTTTAATTATATTTTATATTATTTATTTTCTTAGATCATGCGCAATCCTTCAGCAAATGTGGAGTTATTCATCGACTGCCAAATAAGAAAATAATATGAATAATAATAATAATAACAGTGTCCATGTCAAAATGGTACTGCGGCATAGATATCATATATTTACATTACACTCACGTATCTCCTACAAATGCCTACACCACACACACATACACACACGCACGCACGCACGCAGGCACGCACGCACGCACGCACGCAAACACACACACACACACACACACACAGTATTTAAGCTTGGCAGGAGTAAAATTAAATTGTCAGCTTGTTGCATTTATAATTGTATTGTTGGCTGTTTATCTATATCTACATTATAATATTACTTAAAATATAATAATATTACATTACATACAACATGGATTCGATGCAATTTGTACAGGGTGAGGTTCTTGCATTAATCTGTTTACGTTCATTCAAAATAGAGAAGCCAAACAGGGGATCGACCGCACTATGCTAATACAATGCGAATGTTGTTGTTGTGTTTACGTCATATGGTTACATCAGGTTCATCGTTCGGGCTAAGTCTCACAACCCGCTGGGTTTTAACGCTAAATTAATTGAACATATAACTTCAATTGATAAATACCGCAGTCAAACAGTCCGACATCAGGTTCATCGTTCGGGCTAAATCTGCAGAAAAACACGTAGACTTTACGCCTGCCAGTAAGTTTAATTGACTACCCTTGCTTAATTAAAAGGAATTTGTAGGGGGAAAATAAATGACAAAAACTGTGAGGTGATGTGTTTCGTCTAATAAAACTAACAATGAACATTTTTACTCACGCAGGCACGTACTCCATAACCTACATAAACGGTTTCTTACGCACGCTTGCACGCACGCAAGCACTTACTTTACCACATACCATCACGCACACGCCCACGCCCACACGATCACCAAATACGTTGACCTACGGACACACGCATTCATAGTTTCCACGGCTGGCAGACAGTCCCAATAAGACAAAGGCGTCCTTGTGCCTCGGCCAATTCTTTGTGTATTAACCTTGTTAAATCTGACTAAAACTTGGGACCACAATGGAAATAAGTGCTTGCACTTTTTTGTGGCATCCTTTTATTTAATGTATTTTGTATTTATATTTTATGTATATCTGTACAATGTTTTTACATTTTTTATTAAATAAATCCATCCATCCGTTCAAACGACCGACAGTATCGCTCGAGATATATTGACCTACCACCCTACACGTTTGACAGTGACGCGACAGTGACTAGGACGAAGCACTGCTGTTGAGTGAGTACAGTGCAAAGCCGCTATTGAGCCGCCGTGGGAACGAGTAAATGGAGCAGTGAATGGAGCAGTGAATGGAGCAGTGAGTGGAGCAGTGAGTGGAGCAGTGGATGGAGCAATCAGTGGAGCAGTGAATTGAGCAGTGAATGCAGCAGTGAATGGAGCAGTGAGTGGAGCAGTGTGTGGAGCAATGAATGGAGCAGTGAATGCAGCAGTGAATGGAACAGTGAATGGAGCAGTGAGTGGAGCAGTGTGTGGAGCAGTGAATGGAGCAGTGAATGGAGCAGTCAATGGAGAAATGAGTGGATCAGTGAGTGGAACAGTGAATGGAGCAGTGAATGGAGCAGTGAATGGAACAGTGAATGGAACATTAAATTGAGCAGTGAATGTAGCATTGCGTGGAGCAGTGAATGGAGCAGTGAGTGGAGCAATGAATGGAGCAGTGAGTGGAGCAGTGAATGGAACAGTGAATGCAGCAGTGAATGGAGCAGTGAGTGGAGCAGTGTGTGGAGCAATGAATGGAGCAGTGAATGCAGCAGTGAATGGAACAGTGAATGGAGCAGTGAATGGAGCAGTGAATGGAGCAGTCAATGGAGAAATGAGTGGATCAGTGAGTGGAACAGTGAATGGAGCAGTGAATGGAGCAGTGAATGGAACAGTGAATGGAACATTAAATTGAGCAGTGAATGTAGCATTGCGTGGAGCAGTGAATGGAGCAGTGAGTGGAGCAATGAATGGAGCAGTGAGTGGAGCAGTGAGTGGAGCAGTGAACGGAGCAGTGAGTGGAACAGTGAGTGGAACAGTGAATGGGGCAGTGAATGCAGCAGTGCATAAATCGGTGAATGAAGCAATGATTGAAGCAGTGAATGGAGCAGTGAATGGAGCAGTGAATGGAGAAGTGAATGAAGCAGTGAATGAAGCAGTGAATGGAGCAATGAATGAAGCAGTTAATGGAGCAGTGAATGAAGCAGTTAATGGAGCAGTTAATGGAGCAGTGAATGAAGCAGTTAATGAAGCAGTGAATGAAGCAGTGAATGGAGCAGTGAATGAAGCATTGAATGGAGCAGTGAATGGAGCAGTGAATGAAGCAGTGAATGAAGCAGTGAATGAAGCAGTGAATGGAGTAGTGAATGGAACAGTGAATTGAGCAGTGAATGGAGCAGTGAATGGAGCAGTGAATGGAGCAGTGAATGGAACAGTGAATTGAGCAGTGAATGGAGCAGTGAATGGAGCAGTGAATGAAGCAGTGAATGGAGCAGTGAATGAAGCAGTGAATGAAGCAGTGAATGGAGCAGTGAATGGAGTAGTGAATGGAACAGTGAATTGAGCAGTGAATGGAGCATTGCATGGAGCAGTGAATGGAGCAGTGAATGGAGCAGTGAATTGAGCAATGAATGGAGCAGTGAATGAAGCAGTGAATGAAGGAGTGACTTGAGCAGTGAATGGAGCAGTGAATGGAGCAGTGAATGAAGCAGTGAATGAAGCAGTGACTTGAGCAGTGAATGGAGCAGTGAATGGAGCAGTGAATGAAGCAGTGAATGGAGCAGTGAATGGAACAGTGAATGGAACAGTGAATGGAACAGTGAATTGAGCAGTGAATGAAGCAGTGAATGGAGCAGTGAATGGAGCAGTGAATGGAACAGTGAATGGAGCAGTGAATGAAGCAGTGAATGGAGCAGTGAATGGAACAGGGAATGGAACAGTGAATGGAGCAGTGAATGAAGCAGTGAATGGAGCAGTGAATGGAACAGTGAATGGAACAGTGAATTGAGCAGTGAATGGAGCAGTGAATGAAGCAGTTAATGAAGCAGTGAATGGAGCAGTGAATGGAACAGTGAATGGAACAGTGAATTGAGCAGTGAATGGAGCAGTGAGTGGAGCAGTGAATGGAGCAGTGAATGGAGCAGTGCATGCAGCAGTGACATGTCAGATTAGTTTAGAAATTACGTGTGTCAAAAAGCTATTAATTGAAATTATAATCATGGAGACCTGTTGACAGAGTTGCGCCATGTTGCATTACGTTTTGTTAGTTATGGATATATGTTAACAAACAACGTTATGTGGTGCGACATTATGTTAATAAATGAAGCAGAACATGAGGTCAGGTATGAAACGAGTTTAATGTGTTTATAACGAAAGGCTAAGTGCCAGTAAGTTGTTACTATTGCTTTTAGCTGTCACTATACACAATATGTACATTTACTGACATCCCCCAGTGTCCCAAATGGCAAGAGTATGTATAACATAAGCCTATAATTACAAGATGTGCTGCTCATGAAGTAGACCCTACTGCTCATGAAGTAGACCCTACTGCTCACGATGTAGACCCTACTGCTCATGAAGTAGACCCTACTGCTCATGAAGTAGATCATACTGCTCACGACGTAGACCCTACTGCTCGTGAAGTAGACCCTACTGCTCATGAAGTATACCCTACTGCTCACGAAGTAGACCCTACTGCTCGTGAAGTAGACCCTACTGCTCATGAAGTAGACCCTACTGCGCATGAAGTAGACCCTACTGCTCATGAAGTACACCTTACTGCTCATGAAGTAGACCCTAGTGCTCACGAAGTAGACCCTACTGCTCATGAAGTATACCCTACTGCTCGTGAAATAGACCCTACTGCTTATGAAGTATACCCTATTGCTCAAGAAGTATACCCTACTGCTCATGAAGTAGACCCTACTACTCGTGAAGTAGACCCTACTGCTCATGAAGTATACCCTACTGCTCGTGAAGTAGACCCTACTACTCGTGAAGTAGACCCTACTACTCGTGAAGTATACCCTACTGCTCGTGAAGTAGACCCTACTACTCGTGAAGTAGACCCTACTACTCACGAAGTAGACCCTACTGCTAATGAAGTAGACCCTACTACTCACGAAGTAGACCCTACTGCTCATGAAGTATACCCTACTGCTCGTGAAGTAGACCCTACTACTCGTGAAGTAGACCCTACTGCTCATGAAGTAGACCCTACTACTCACGAAGTAGACCCTACTGCTCATGAGGTATACCCTACTGCTCGTGAAGTAGACCCTACTACTCATGAAGTAGACCCTACTGCTAATGAAGTAGACCCTACTACTCACGAAGTAGACCCTACTGCTCATGAAGTATACCCTACTGCTCGTGAAGTAGACCCTACTACTCGTGAAGTAGACCCTACTGCTCATGAAGTAGACCCTACTACTCATGAAGTAGACCCTACTGCTCACGAAGTAGACCCTACTACTCATGAAGTAGACCCTACTGCTTATGAAGTAGATCCTACCACTCATGAAGTTCCGACTGCCCCACTCAAGAAGAACAAACACTTATCTTCAAGCCTTCTTCCCATCAGAATGTGGAAATCACTTCCCGTGCACTCTTCCTAAGCCTATCCCTGTCATATATTATAAAGTCCTTAAATATTATTATTGCGATCCCCAGCCGTTACGACTTGTGTAAATGTAAAACAATGTTCCCTTAACTTTTGCACTTGTTTAATCTTTTAATTGGTGTTTTTAATTATATTTTAAATTATTTATTTTCTTAGATCATGAGCAAACCTTCAGCAAATATGGAGTTATTCATCGACTGCCAAATAAGAAAATAATATGAATAATAATAATAACAGTGTCCATGTCAAAATGGTACTGCGGCATAGATATCATATATTTACATTACACTCACGTATCTCCTACAAATGCCTACACCACATACATACACACGCGCGCGCGCACGCACGCACGCACGCACACACCAGTATTTAAGCTTGGCAGGAGTAAAATTAAATTGTGAGCTTGTTGTATTTATAATTGTATTGTTGGCTGTTTATCTATATCTACATTGTAATATTACTTATAATATAATAATATTATATTACATATAACATGGATTCGATGCAATTTGTACAGGGTGATGTTCTTGCATTAACCTGTTTACGTTCATGCAAAATAGAGAAGCCAAAAAGGTTATAGACCGCACTATGCTAATACAATGCGAGTGTTGTTGTGGTGTTGACGTGGTGTTGACTACATCAGGTTCATCGTTCGGTCTAGGTCTGCAGAAAAAACACGTAGACACTATGTCTGCCAGTAGGCTTAATTGACTACCCTTTTGATACCTAATAAAACATGATGCTTTCTTACAGTCCAGATGACACGGCCATCGTGATGTTGGTGCAACGTGACGTCACCTCAACCACAAACTCTACAGTTATGTTGAATAACGCCCACTTATTATATTATAACCTCACACCCCGCTGGGTTTTAACGCAATATTAACTGAACATATAACTTCAATTGAAAAATACCGCATTCAACCAGTGCGACGCTACGGTTAATTAAAGGCGCTAACGAGGGCCACGGACAGAAAACAGTAGCGTTCCAGGGTCGATGGCCTATGCTCCCAGCGAGCAAACGTGCATGAGTAAGTAAGTAACGAGGGCTCACTGGAGACCTTGAGTTGACTAATTCATTGGTGATCACAAAGGTGTGAGCTGTTTCATGTATAAATTGGAGGCGAATCTTGGAGATTTCATGCACTGGTCTCAAGCCTGGGGGACTGTCAACGCAGACGGATCACGCCAATCTTCACTGGCCCGCTGTGGTTATTGGTAAGTGGAACTTTGCGATTTAATTGCAGCAGCAATTTGTCGTCATTTTCTGTTCCCATCGGCCACCGAGTGAGCGCCTTACAAAGACGAAGAGTAGATTCGTAGTAAGATTAAGGACATGATATCGCGCTACACAAAACTTACCATGGCCTTTTTGTGTTGTAGTGTCTACAGTAAACATGTTTTGTTTATCTAGTATAACGAAACTTCCAATACATTTCTGAAACCATTATAGAGCTAAATGAAAATTGAGAAGTTGACCGTACGTGAAGAATCTTGGCTTATTAATTTATTTTCTTCATTTCACAGATGTATGAACGCTGTTTGTTAGAAGTTGTCGAAGTCACCATTAACAAGAGTTTTGTCGAATATTTGCGATTCCGTATATCTGCGAATGAGAGGCGCATTAAACGAATGGCGTACACATACACACACACACACACACACACACACACACACACACACACACACACACACACACACACATACACTCACACGCACGCACTCACACACACACACACACACACACACACACTCACACACACACACACACACACACACACACACACACACACACACACACACATTTATTAAAAGTTTGTTTTTATTATACAACAATAAATTCAAAAATTTACTTCGACGTTTCGACCATATGTCGGAAGTGTGCATCATGAACTGGGCTTCCTCTGTTTACCAAACGCGGTAGTACGCAGATTGTCATACATATGACTTTTGAGTGTAAATAAGGTCGCTTTATTGGCATTAATGGTATTGTTTTAACATGATGTTTTATATGTAAGAGCGCCATGAGCGCCACTACGTGGCGGATACCGGCGCTATACAAATTGCCATTATTATTGTATATATATATATATATATATATATATATATATATATATATATATATATATATATATATATATATATATATATAAAGCCTATATATATATATATATATATATATTATATATAAATAAAGGCCTATAAATATATATATATATATAGTATCAATACTTTTCATATAATTGCATTTATATCCTAACCCTTTTGTGGTGCCTTGCTTTTGGCTTTGGTTTTAGTATATATATATTGTTTTTTAGTATATATATATATATATATGTTTTTTAGTATATATATATATATATATATATATATATATATATATACATATATATACATATATATACACATATATATATATATATATATATATTGTTCCTAAGCTACTTGATGAATATATTTTCGAATGGTAATTACGTTTCACTGTCTAATTAAATTCAAATACTTCGGTGACGTCGCCGATAGTGCTACTGGGTGAAACTAACATAAAATTATTTGAATCAGGAAGTAGAGTCACGTTATGATTTGCCATATTTAATAGATACCGCCATAGAATACATTACGTTGCTCTGAGTTTGTAATATTACGTAGTGTTTTGAATGATAATTCTCGTTTCTGAGACAACAGTCAGCGTTCAAAACTCAAATAATATTTTTAAAGTATCATAATAACACAATGTAAAATAAACTGATAGCACTATCTGTGTAAATGTGTCCTTTTTTCAAATGCTTCAGTTGAACGAGAGTATTCGATTCACGTGGTGTGGTAAACATACGTCATAGACGTTACGTAGATAACATCAGAGCGAGGAGCAGGCTCAAGCTGCGCGTCGCAGTTCAGCGTCGCCATGGGAAGCTGGCGGTACGTAGCAGAACTCCGCCGGTAAGTTATTTCAACGACACCAGGAGAAATTGTAACGAACTGTTCTGTTGTGCCGACTTTGCTGTGTTTCTCAGACTTAGACACCGCGGTAAATATTGTGCTGCACCGTTTCCAATAGGAATAGGGACATGTTTACCCATAACTAGCCGAGTTACGATGCTTGTGTGGAATGCATTTACCAGCGCTAATTCGTTTGAAAATGGATCTATCCAGGTTAAGCGATCAATAAAATGGCTGACGGAATGGACTGGCTTTTCATCGCATATTTTTCCTGAAATTCTAGTTTCAGAATGTTGCCTTTATGGCAAAAACCTAAAGGAAAGTTGTTAAGATGTTAACTGTTTGCTATAGGAGATGTCACGTGGGACCGCGTGTGTCCACTCGTTACCTGGCTACGACGCATTCATTCATCATTTCCAGCATTTGACAATGCCATAACAGTTGGGGAAAAATCAAAGATGAATTGAAAAAAGAAAGAAAAAACAACGCAAGCGTAGAAAACGCGATTACGTCACTGGCCTGAATTGCGTTGTAACGAAACATTTGGTCTTTGGAATATTTAGTAGTTTTTACTTTTGTAATGTTGTACCATGAGAGGAAACAAATAGTCGAACCATTTCATTTTTGCTAAATACACACACATTTTGTGTGAAGTTTCCTTGCCAGTTGTTGTTCTGGATGCAAACATGCTATTGATAATATCATCATATACACGGACATTTTAGTAAACTAATAATTGGGGCCAATGCCACTGGAATTACTGAATTAGCCTATATCTAAGAATATGGGAACGACTATTTGTAGCTGTTAGGCGTATATAGTTCGCCTTCATCATACGTAATAACTGTAATTATGCACATGAAGATTGTGCATGGTTAAATTCAATTAAACATTGTAACATGTAATGAATTTACTAAATATATTATTAGGATTTTATAATTATTATACTGGGTAAAATGTAGATTCACCGTCAGAATTTGTTTGTTTTGTACTGACAAATGTATTGTGAGATAAATTCATAACATATCTTATGTATGTGTATATTAGTCATGAATGAATGGATACAATTTATAAAAATCGCTTTCATAATTATGACATTTCATAATGATCACATTTAACCTAGATTGGAGTCCATCAATTGAATAGCTGTAAACGTCAAATCAATTGTCATACAGTGTAACTGTTTATTCACAGTTCTGTTTACAGACCATCTTGAAAAAGGATTGATTCATCTCATTTAGCCGTCATCAACAGGCGGAGGTCTCTGCCATAATTGTGAAATTCTGAGCCCCAAATTGTCCAAAAGACAGGATGAATTTTGAAAAGTCTGACGGAGAGTTTGGGTAACAAACAAACAAACAAACAAACAAACAAACAAACAAACAAACAAACAAACAAACAAACAAACAAACAAACGAACAAACAAACAAACAAACAAACAAACGAACAAACAAACAAACTAAGTAACAGACAGACAGACAGACAGACATACAGACATACAGACATACAGACATACAGACATACAGACAGACAGACATACATACAGACAGACATACAGACAGACATACGGACAGACATACGGACAGACATACGGACGGACGGACGGACGGACGGACGGACGGACGGACGGACGGACGGACGGACGGACGGACAGACAGACAGACAGACAAGCAGTTTTAGAATTCAGATATAGGGCTATATAGGGCGATGTAGGTTTTACACACCTACATGAGACTGTTTTCTTCCAGTCTCTCCAACATGCACGGGACACTGGAGAAAGGTGGTTTAACTGCTCACGTCTCTCTACCCTCCCTCCTCCAGGCGGATGACATTGCTACAGCCGGTGAGTTCAACATCTAATCAAGATACCTTTCCCGTGGCGACATTCTCTTGTCATGTTCGACAGCCCGAGACATAAACATGATTAATAAATAAAGTATGCTGTACGAGATAGTAGAGTAAAACAAGTTCTAAGAATTACATATGATCAAACAGAAGATAAATTACATATCACAGCAATAATAATAAATAAATAAACTATAAAAGTAGTTCATTATAAATGCAGTTCATCATCTCACATCTAATGGATTCCAGTGCGAGCAATAACAGCGAGAGTTGATTTTGTATACAAGACGGGGAAAACTGTGGAGAAGTTAACATTCGCGCCTCAGTCGGACTCAGGCTACCAGATAGCCTGCCTGCCAACACTACTGGTGGCGTATTGTTTCTGCCTATGTGTGTTCTCATACTTATTCCCTGTTGTACGGGGCGAGGGTCAGTTTAAATATTCCTGAATCATTCTGTTAGTTCGTTCTCTCCATCGTACTCTGTTCATCGTCGTCTCTCTCCATCTCATGTCGCCCCCCGATCTGTTCTTGTCCCTCCTCACGTAATCCCGTAAACCTCAGGTGCGGTCTTCCCCTTCTTCTCTGTCCCTGGTGTTGCGGTATTTCTACTATTTTGCCAATTTTCCTGCCAACATTCTTTCCACGTAATCTGCCGATCTCATTCGACTTCTGTCTAAAACTCATGTTAGGTTGCTTTGCATATCCGTTTTTTCCCTAGATCATTCGGCTATTTCTCTCTAACCTCGTTGTTATTGTATTTAAGTAAGAAAATAAACAATCGCTTAGAAAACTACTGCAACTGTCTTGTCTTAAATGTCTTGTTGGTGTCCTGGTGGAGTCAAACTGCGCTAGTCAATGAGACTATTGTAATTCGCGTTTTCATAGTATTGCCAATAAGGATATCACAACTTTACAACGTGTTCAGAATTGCTTAGCAAGGGTTGCGACTAAGTCTGCACGTTTTACTCATTCTATGTCGCTTCTAAAGTCACTGCATTGGCATCCTGGTCCGATATCGTATCATCTATAAAATATGTACCATTACTTACCAGGCACTTTCCTGAAAGCAGACATCGTGCTTACATGCTTTGTTTACTCTTGTAAGAAAACCTATTCAGCTTCGCTCATGTGGTTCCTATTTACTTTTGTCCCCAACGTCAACGGTCTACTAATATTCAGACTAGATCTCGAGTGTTTGCTGTGGGTCAACCTACTCTTTGGAAAGTGCGTCCTTCAAGTGTTAAATCAGGATTTGTTTATTGACTCTGAGATCGAGGATCCTTTTTGTACTGATGCGCCTACGAGCTTGGTTTCTAAGGAATTTGTTACCTAATTATTAGTATCATAATAATAAATAATAATAATAAAAACAGTATTTGTCTACGCCATATATCTAGCAATAAAACCATTCAGAGGCGCATTACACTTTACATGAATATACAGATTACCTAAAAATAAAAAATAGAGACGTAGTTGTAAAATAAATAGGTCAGTAAAAAACAAGAATGTTCAATATAAATAAATAATATTAATCTTAAAGGCAAAAAAGGTTAACTGTTTCGTGGCATACACCTAATAGAGTTAATATAAAGTAACAATTTCCACATATACTCAATTTTTTAACTTCAGCGGTTTACTCAGAATGTGTCTTTAAAGTCTAAAATTCTAACGAAATCCACGATGGTTTAGACGCCGCCATTAAGTGAAGGGTTAAATTGACTTGGCCATTCAGCGCGCGGCATTCTATGTCTGACCCTTAACCTGCGACGTTGTTAAGGGTCAACAACTTCGAGTCTTCGACAGTTCGTTCAGTTGGCGTGACATCTAGCAGCTGCTTATAGACGTGTATCTAAATCTGTGGTTAAATCTATGGTAAACTTTAGTAATTATGCCTTACTGTTCGGCATACGGTTGCAATAATAGTTGAAACAACCGGTAGTATTGAAGAAATTGATTCATATTTGCGGGCGTACTGTTTGGAATCCCTCCAGTCCAAGTACAGTTCACTTTGCTCGGTCCATTTTGAGGAGAAATGCTTTGAAGTAGACATGTAGTCATGTATCATCAGTTGATGGGATGATTTCAGCGATAACAATAATAGACAACTTTATATTTACCGTCATCAGCATGTTACGCGCGTTGCCGAGTTGCAGCCATTTCATGACAACAGCCAAACCCCATGCAGTGAATCTGCGTGGAGAGCGCCTCGATCACCGTCGTGACGTCATTCTTCGTCTAAGATGGAGTAGCGCGTAGTATTTGGATGATTGGGTGTTAAAAAATATTTTTCTGGTAAACCGCTGGCGTAAAAAAATTGAGTATATGTGGAAATTGTTACTTTATATTAACTCTATTAGGTGTATGCCACGAAACAGTTAACTTTGTTTTGCCTTTAATAATACTAAAATACTCATACTGATAAATAATAGTTAATTATATTACAATGTAAAATATACGTAAATAAATATTAAAATAATTGATAAATAATATATATTAAAAATAGTAGATATTAAAACTAAATAATAGTTAATTATATTACAATAAGAAATAAATAAATAATAAAATAATTGATAAATAGTACATATTAAAAATGTTCGGATATTAAACAATAGTTAAAAACATAAGATGTGATTGGTTGCTGATGACGACGTTTGTTTGCACAGGCCACCTGAACCTGTGGCGTCTTCACGGCGTGCTGACAAAGAGCAAGATCATCGTCTACTACGTGCCCTGCGACCCGACCGGCGGCACGTTTCTGGACTACGACAAGATGATGGCCGGCCGCTTCTCGTTCATGGCGTCCGTGAAGACTCGGCTGGACAAAGACTTCTACCGCATCCGCGACATGCCAACGACTCCGTCGCTGCGCGTCACCCACAACCTGTCGTACCTCGGGAAGTCCTCGGTCGGCACAACGCTGACGCTCAACTGCAGCGACTCGGGGGAGGTGTTCGCGACCTCCACCTACCAGGTCGTCATCATCGACGCGGCGACGCGCAGACCGGAGCCGCTGCCCGATTGGTGGAAGAAGAAGTTCGAGTGGGCGATAATCGGGAACAAACCCGTATACACCGATCGCATCGTCTCCCCGGCGGGCGCGTACACTTACGACGCGAAGATCCCCTGGACCGACCTGGATTTGTTCAAACACATCAACTACACCGCGTACATTCGCTACTGCCACGACACCGCCTTCGACGCCATAGTTAATGACGTTTACCCTACATTTAAAGACAGGCACAGGCTGAATAGAGTGAGTGGAATCGACATGAGTTTCAGTAAAGAGTGTTTCCCGAACGACATTTTGAATATTGCAACATGGGAAGATCCCAACGACCCGTCCATCCTGCGGTTTGACATGTCGGTTCGTGGGCAGGAGACGTTTCAGTGTAGCATCTCATATCATGAACTGGACGAAGATAAACACGTCAAATAAGTAACAAGCAATAAACTATAAACAAATAAGTAACAAATAGAAAGTATAAACAAACACACGCAAATAAAGCAGTATCTAATATTGAGACCGGCAGAGTTTGTCATCGAATTTACCGTCTTGGCAGTCTTAGTTAAATGCTCTGAGTTGGACATCCATTGTTGCACGTGCATATAAGGGGATCATGGAACGCAGCGTGGTATTGTTTATTGGTGAAACAACTGTCTATTTTCGTTCATTCGGGGCAAAATCTGCTAAGCATATCCGCGCACTGTCCACGCATGCGCATGCATATTGTGCTATGATAATCTCTCGGCCTCAACACAGTTGAAGTCGCTCTCGCTATTCTTAGTGATTTCCAAGTGATGCTATTAGGATTCTTCTTCGAACTATCCGTCTTAGATGAAAAGCACGAACATGAGTAGTACGCACAAAATGTCGACATGCTTACTCTCAGTTCGCATACACCACACCGCACCGCACCGCACCGCACCGCACCGCACCGCACCGCACCGCACCGCACCGCACCGCACCGCACCGCACCGCACCGCACCGCACCGCACCCCACCCCACCGCACCCCACCCCACACACACACACACACACACACACACACACACACACACACACACACACACACACACACACACACACACACACACAATATGAATATCCCTCACTCAGTGGCACGGTACTCTATTGGTGCCTGACATGCGCTTGATGTGCTCAGCCCAACACCACCATCATCATCTTTGTGCAACCGTAGCATCCCGTGATTGGAGAAAGGCTTCACCGTGCTGTTTCCATATATGTCTGTCTTGCGCTATTCTCTGCTAAATGGTGCCCTTGTGTTGCTCGTATAGTTCGTCTGTCCATTGTCTTGCTGGTCTTCCTGTAAACACCGTTTCCCTTCGTAAGATTATATGGTGATACGCGATATCCATCGATTATCTCGTATTCCGCTGACGTGTCCTGCACAAGTCCACTTTCGTCTTCTGACTTGTTCAATCGTGTCTTCGACCTTTTGGAATTTCTCTTACCCAGATTTCCCTTACCCAGATTTCTCTTACCCAGGAGGGAGGGAGGGAGGGAGGGAGGGAGGGAGGGAGGGAGGGAGGGAGGGAGGGAGGGAGGGAGGGAGGGAGGGAGGGAGGGAGGGAGGGAGGGAGGGAGGGAGGGAGGGAGGGAGGGAGGGAGGGAGGGAGGGAGGGAGGGAGGGAGGGAGGGAGGGAGGGAGGGAGGGAGGGAGGGAGGGAGGGAGGGAGGGAGGGAGGGAGGGAGGGAGGGAGGGAGGGAGGGAGGGAGGGAGGGAGGGAGGGAGGGAGGGAGGGAGGGAGGGAGGGAGGGAGGGAGGGAGGGAGGGAGGGAGGGAGGGAGGGAGGGAGGGAGGGAGGGAGGGAGGGAGGGAGGGAGGGAGGGAGGGAGGGAGGGAGGGAGGGAGGGAGGGAGGGAGGGAGGGAGGGAGGGAGGGAGGGAGGGAGGGAGGGAGGGAGGGAGGGAGGGAGGGAGGGAGGGAGGGAGGGAGGGAGGGAGGGAGGGAGGGAGGGAGGGAGGGAGGGAGGGAGGGAGGGAGGGAGGGAGGGAGGGAGGGAGTATTTCTGTTACATCATACCAGGAAAATCATGTCATAAATATCTTGTGTTATAGCTTTCTTATCTAAACTGTCAGATTTAATATTGAATTTACCACACTGTCAGACATATAGCGATTTACGTAGCCAGGATATAGATTAACGATTTTAGGCCGTATGTGTCTTTTACGGGATTTGCATTTTACATTGCTGTTCGTTGTGGTTTCACAACAGTTCGATAAACATTTATACCTGACAGGTTTTCTAAATGCACATAGTCATAACGCATGCATATATTTGCACACAAAAACAGGTCGTACTGTGCAAAAGATGGCATTGTTCATTATTTGTCAAGATCGCCAAACACAAGTAGTGCCTACTAACCGCCGAAGCCACGACAAACACTATAATAATCGATTAAAATGCATGATTTCCATGATCATTCTTACCGACAAAAAGGTCACACTGCGTGTAATTATCCTTCGGAAAATATAACTATAAACACAATTTAGAGTCCGATTATTACAACCAACAACAAAGTCCTATCTTTTAACAAGGACACATAATTGGACTTCCTGCCCCCAAGTGCACCCAAACTCGTTTTAGAGTGCGATATTTACATGGCCTAAATGATAACCGTCCGTCCATCCTAACTGATGAGAATCACCGTCAAGATATATACGTATAACTATAAGATCCTGCATGCCAGCCTTAGCCCTGGACTACCCCAACTGTGCGATAGTTCGCAACGCGCCTACTCGTGCGTTACGACGGGTGAGTGACGCAACACTTCTCGCAGTGAGAGGGCCTAAGAGAAAATTGGCAGCTTTCCGAAACTACTCAAAACTTATCTATTTTGTTAGCAATACATGCCTTTTGATTATTAGTTTATAGCACTGATTTGTCTTAAATTGTTCTGTTTGAAACGTATTTATTTATTTATGCTATTTATTTACTTGTAATTCATATACTTTTTTAGATTTAGTCAACAACGTGTTAACGTGAAGCGCTAGATTGGCATTTAATTACTTAAAAAGCGCTATATTAAGAAATTGAATTATTATTTTTATATATCCATACTCTGTGTCATGACAGAAAAGCAGCCTACTACTGTTAGGTACCGTACGGTTCTTGTCGGTAAATAAACAGGATTTAGCCAATCACAGCGGCCGTGACTGTAGTTTGTCTATTGCTGAGCAATTAATCTGTTTTGCACTTTATGGGTTGCCTCCGTACGTTGTAAACCTATAAGATTTTGTTTACAATACTAGTCTAGCCTAGATATATACATGTAGGTTCCTACTACCATCGTTACACACAGTGATAGGGTCATTTCACGGTAACAGGCATATTTCGGCCAGAGTAAAAACATATTTTCGACCATAATATTTATCGCATTTTCGGCGTTAGCTACGTAGCTTAATATTAGTGTGTGACTAATCAAATGAACAGCAGTGAACTTTTGCATCGCTTCCTATTTCTTTTTTTATTTTATTAGCATGACGTCATGAATGAATGTCATCTACGTCACGAAAATATATCCAGATTGATGTCCATTTATTGCCCCTTTTCCAAACATATTTTCTTATAATTTATGGCCCACTTTATTTACGTACTTTTGCAAAAGTTGTATTCAGTGGTTATTCGGCTCTTGTGACACAGCCAAATACCACTGAACCACTCGAAGCGTCTACCGTCTCATATATCTGACATGGGCGAAAATTAGGAGTAGTTAGTTATTGTTTTGAGACTTATATATACTTCATGTTGCGGTAGGTTTATTCATGAAGGAAAACGAGTCGATTTTCTGTATGAACCGGTGTGTATTCATTAGATCAGTGAGTTAAGTTTCGAGATATCAAATAAAATATACGCCGTGACGTAGATGACTTGTCGTGACGTAGGTGACACGCCGTGATGTAGATGACACATCTACGTTGATGACTCGGAATAACAAAGTGATACTGCAACTATTCGTAGATTCCTGGGTGCAAAACGCATGCTTGTCCAATCCGCCGAAGTGGACGCTTTTGACTTCGGTAGATTGTCCACATTGTCTTCCTGGAGATTCTCCCTAAGGCCACGCAGAATGGCATCGTTCAGGCTAGTGTTGAATGTATTGGTTGTTAAGCATGCTTTCAGCTTCCAAATGTCGTGTAGAAGCTGTTTTTCTTTTAGTCATGCAATATTCCTACATGCGCGTCTTCATGCGTTTTACTGATTTGTCTTCTAAATCCGTCTTGACCGACTCATTTTGTTAAGTTACCAACTGGTCACCGCTTATGACGTTGTTGTTCGTTTCCGGTTTACGCAATAGTCTCGTCTCTTCTCATACAATCCTTATTCGTGCTCATATTGATTTGACAGATGATATTACATATCATACACCGGATCGTTGGGAGACGTTTTAACCTGAGTAGTCTCAACGCCCAGACAAAAGAGATGTCGAGTGTCATTACAGACCTTCAGTATGCTGATGACTGTGACGTTTTTGCTCACACAGCAGAATAACTTCAAACTAGCTTATCAAAGTACATTCTTAACTTTCCAATCAACATCAGAAAAACCAACATCATCTACCAACCCGCTTATGGCAACAATGAAGGACCTCATGACATTAAAACATATGGAACAACCTTAGACATTGTTGAACATTTCCCTTACTTGGGGAGTTATCTATCCCAAAAGGCCACAATCGAAGCAGAAATTCAGCATCGTAATTCCCTGTATCATCACATCCTTCATGGTCTGCGTAACCGAGTCACCCACAACCTCACGTAAGAAACAAAGGTGATCACTGATGGTCTATAAAGCCGTTTGTACTATCACTCTACAGGAGCGAGGGGTGGGTTACATATCGATGTCATCTGAAGACCATAAAAACATTCCACCAAAGTTGTCTAAGAAAGATTCTTTGTATCCTATGGGAAGATCGCCGCCTCAATGCGTTGTCTTCTTGGAGGCCAACGCAGCTATAGTAACGAGGCAATGATAATGCAGAACCAACTCAGATGGGGACTGGCCACTGTGTTAGAATGTCGGATAGCCGCCTTCCCCGATAAGTATTGTTTTCACAGCTAACACATGATTTGAGAACAGAACACGTGGTAACAGCCAGAGAAAACGATTCTAATGGATTGCTAAACATTACATGAAAAAAAGGCAAATGCACTTGGGAAGAAAAACCTGAGGACCATTCACTTTGCCGCCGTAGCATATGCGAGGCAACTGCCGACTTTGAAACATATCATCTTCTTCAAGAGGCGGAGAAACAGCAGAAGAGAAATGACAAGGGAGATGTCCAAATATTATCACGTCTCCCTTCCTGCCCACACTGCAACAAGATCTGCAGATCAATAATCGGGCTTTGGAGTCACCCCAGGATACACATGACAGACGTATGAAAGACGCAATTCTCGTTTCGATGGACCGCTGATGATGATAATATGTTCTCAGTAAAGTGTATCTTCCATCATCTCCACGCTATTGTGTCACTGTACATATACGTGTTGCGGTCGTCTTCAGTGTTTGCCTGTAGTCCATGTCAATGTCATTGTGCTCATGGTGTCCGAGAGCAAACGTTTCTTTTTCCTCAACTTATTTCATTTATGTGACGGTATTTTGCTTGCTATGTGTGATGTAACTGTAGTTGATACGCTAGTAGAATCTGGAATGCTTCTGGAATGTCTTTCCTGTAGTCAGTCTCTTGATGAACTGATTAGTATAGTTCTAGTAGCAGTTAATATGATATGTCGACCCCAGCTCCATTGTAAGGGCATTATGAAACGGAAGCCTCTGAAGACATTTTCGTGTTTTGCGATGATGCATTCATGAATCTGTTGTTCTTTGTCTGATAAATGCCGTTGCCATATAGCTGCCATGTCAACCCCTTATAGCGCTTCTTGTAGCGTTGAGGTGGTCTACTTCAGGCGGCTAGACTTTCTGTCAGTTTGCCAATCCGTTTGTACGCCTTTGCTCGGTCTTGCAGAGCATTCTTTCGACCACGTTCATGGGTTGTGGGGTTGAGGCTGTTCAATGAAGCTGCTTGGTGATCGAAGGAATTTTGATCGCTTGATGTCTACGCGAAGACATTCGGTTGCTTCTCCAACTGCACCTAATTTGATGTGCACGCATGGTTGCTTGTTATCTGCAACTTATGTGTACATACTACATACATATATATGCCTACTGGTTTCTTCAGCATTTTCTTTCTTTCTAAAGAAATTCTTAATGGCCAGCCTGGTTCGCTTGTTTAGATTCTTTCTGTTATGTCAATGTCTTAAAATGGAAAATATCATCAGATATTAACTTAATTTCTCAAAGATGATAATTATCCAATTTCAGCTAATCCTGTCACCGTTTTATCTTAATTACAACTACGTTTGTCATCTACGTCACGCTCCATGTCATCTCCGTCACGACAAATATGTGACGTAGATGACTGTGACGTAGATGACGTGCCTTGCGAGTCATGGCCAATACCATGTCTGTCGTGAGCTTAACTGGCGTATGCAATTTCTGATTGAGTTGATTGACACCATTTAACACGTGATTATCAATAATTATGTTTGTCTGACGTGTATAGCACGCGGTGCGGACCGTTCGTAGATGACATGGAATAAACCTACTCATCTGACTCCTGCCCTGAAATGTCGAATATCTCGCGTAAATCGCAACAAAAACGGTTTTGGTGTTGTTTTCAATATGCAGATATGGCGGTAACGTAATTGTGATTCCACGTGGATATGGTAGTTCTTCCGACTATGGACAGGCGTGGCATCAAAGTTGTCGTGACGTAGATGACATGGAACCAGGGGACATACATTTTTATGTTGGAAAACATCGACTACTCAAAAAATATAATAAATAATATTGTTTTTTTTGTGACAAATATGAAGAGAGACATCGCAATGAGAACCATATGGAATATATTTATAATTTACTGTGTAATTATTACACCTTTATGATAACGTGCAAATTGAAGACCAGGTGATGGGGACAGCCACTTTTAGATGACGTAGACTGGGAGATATAACGAGAAATAATTAGAATAAAGACTTAGAATGCCATTATTATATTAGAAATGACGAACAATACTGTACAAAGCGCCACATATAAGAAATATAGTTTTACGAGATTTCTTTATCGAATATTTCTATATAAAAGAGCCGGGACGTCCAAATAGCCCGGTTACCGTGAAATGACCCGATAAGTAAAACTTGAACAACTGGTCAACTTACCACATCGGCCCCTGGTTGTGTCACGTGTATTTGATGTGTTCCCTGTAGTTGTAGCCCGGTGTAAGACGCTGCCGTGTTCCGGGTTAATCCACACAGATGTACAGCCTGTGTAAAGGACGGAAACGATTCAACCGACAGTGACGTCACTTCCGTTTGTATTCGTTGGTTTCACCGTAGTCTCGCTTAACCAACTCTCGCCAGGCTGAGTAGCCTCGGTTACCCAGACTCCGTGAGGTGGCAGCACTTTTAAGCCCCCTCAACTACGCCTGGGACAGTATATATGCTTAAGTTTCTACATCCGGGCAGCCTTACCCCAGAATAGGGTAGAGACGCTGATTGGCTCTCAGGCCAACTATGAAATAAAAATTTAAATAACGATATCGTTTTACAAGATAATAATATCATTTGAAAAGTATTCACCATTGAACTTATATTAACACAACAGTAAGTAAAAATTCAAATTTACCGTTGTTTATAAAATAAGAATTACGGCAGGATTAACCAGTATCCGTGAGGTGGCAGCATTGTCTAGCCCGACACGGATAGCATACAAATTAAATAAGGAAACCTGTTGATCAAATAATGCTGTATTATAAAAACTATTAAAAATTAAACTTATATTAACCCAAAATAAATAGAAATACAAATGTGCAGTTGTTTATAAAAAAATATTACGGCAGTGTCCGTGAGGTGGCAGCATTTTATAGATCACGCGGATACCAAACAAAAGCCGGCAAATGTCACCAGACTGTCTTCTCGGCGTAGTTCCGCAGCCGACCGACAGTCGGTTAAGCGAGACTACAGGCTGAGTGGCTTCGTCGATAATAGCAGCACTGTAACAAAAAATACGCATGCATAATGACTATATTATATACCGCCAGACTGCTTAACTTAATGTCAGCAACAGTCTCTATTTATTTATTTATTTATTAGAAACATATATAATACCATCAAGTCAGGTGGGCGACCGAGTAGATCGTTTCCGAAAAGCATCACCAATTCCCTGGACGAACTCAACAGGTACAGAATGTTGACACACCAGGTGGGTTCCGCAACATTTCGATCTCGACCAATGAGTGACCAGAATGTGAAAATAAACTCATGAAAACCACTTCAATTTATCGTTAAAACCCATTTTATATGTCAGACCAGAATGTCGTGTCTGTCGTTTTATCGAGAAACTACAAATAAGATACACACAAGATCAAAACGCTTCAAAACAATTTTGTATGATGAAATGTCCATTTATAAATACGCACGCATAAAATGTGATGGTAAACGACCCACGCTGTAATCTATTATTCTATATTCATAAATACCCCTGTATACACAATAGGGCGTGTAAGTCTCGCGCGCGAAAACGAGGCTGGGGGCAGTTGGGGGCAGAAAGTCCACATTCTCCATGTTAAAGTATGACTTCGTTTTGTTTTTGGTTGTAATAATCGAACTGTTCTGCTTAAAAGAATTACATTGTGCAGTTTTTGTAAATTTCTGGAAGGGTTAAATGTAGGACTAGTTGGGAGGAAATGATATTTTTGTGCAGCATAGCGTCTGGGCTGTGAAATAATGACATTTGTCAGACAGTGATCAGGTGCGTATGTATACAGTTGTAGTTTGGCCTAGGGCTGTCAACATTGGCAAACGGCGGGTGAATGGAGCAAAAATGGAGGGGTGTAAGGTTGTCAGCTTGATTGTAGGATAAAGAGATATGTCATTTTCACGAATTTTATATATGACAGGTATGAATGGAGGTTAATTACTGTCTGAAAATTTTATTACCGGGAAAAGATAATCCTAGTGGGAAATCAAAGAAACGTTATAATGGTCGCCTATGGAGAATTCAATGGTGGTTTATGCCCAACTGCCGAAGCAGCCGATATGGAGGTTTGCGGTAACAGTCACCAGATGGTAGCACCGTCTGTAGCGTTTCGGGCTGCGCCTGCGTCATGTTGTTGACAAACTCGCTGACCTTTCCACTGCCCAGTAAATTACTCAACGTGCGCGTTGTTCCGTGGTTCGGTCGACGGACGCTCGTGTCACGTGTTCTGAACAGTTGTGAAATGGTGATATGAGCAGTTACAATATTAGTGTTGCTATCTAGCTAAGTTTCTCTTGTATTTTGGATCCAGTTTGCAGTGAGTATGTTGCTACGACGAAGATCGCTGGAAACGCTAGCCAGGTAGGCGTGACTCAGTGTCAGAGCTAGTGTAGGCCTACACGTATTTTACTCACTGGCTCGATCATCGCCTCATCTGTAGTGTCGTGTAACTGTAAGCGTTATACTTACATGGAAGTATTGGAATCTGCTGCACATTGCTAGGCTTCAGTAGACAAAGAGAACAGAATCACCGACTGTGTGTGTGTGCGGGCGCGCGCACGTGCGTGTGTGCACGTGTGTGTGTGTGCGCACGTGTATATGTGCACGTGTGCGTGTGCACGTGTGTGTGGTACCAAGGGTCGAGATAGCAAATCTCATCTTCAAAGTGTTATCGATTTAAACTGTGGAATGAACTTCCATTTGTGAGGTACATGCAGTCAGTCTATTCAACAAAAAAGAATGTAAGAATATTAAAAAAATTAATGAGCCAACAGTGTTTTTTATGTTTTATGTATCTATTTTTTATTTATATATTATTTTTATTATTTATTTATTATAGCCAATTTTTACATGCATGTTCATGTGATTTGTTTATATTTATTTTAGGTGTTTTATTTTTATTTTATAAAGGTTGTGATCCGCTATGGAAATAAGAAGATTGTACATGTACAATTTCTATCTTGTGCTCCTGTTTTATGACGTATTGTTGTTAATAAAATATTACTTGTAAATGACATATGCCGTTTAAAATTACAAAACATGTAGTGAAAGGTTTAGTATGTACCCCTATATAGCACCCGTCCAAGTGGGGCCCTCCCTCCAGGGGGCTATGGGGTGAAGGGCTACCTGGCTGTCCCATTCAGTGTTCTGACCCACATTGATTTTAGGTACCTGGTTTTAAATAAGAACATAGTTATACATCTGATGCACATACAAGGAATGTCAGACATTGATTGAAGGGAAACCATAACAAAACACGAACCACAATCACTTAAAAGTGAGGGCAGTTCAATTTCAAAAGGTTATACCTTAGGCAGAACATTTAATAATAATATATTTTATTTCATATTTGTTGGCGAAAAATAATAATTACATAATAATAATACAAATAAATATATGTATTAATAATAGTAATAAATGTTGTAGTAAAAAAGTAATATTCATGTTGAATTACAGCAATATGAAATACAAAACAAATGTGTCTTCAGTCGATGTTAGCTAGAAGCTGGCGAGATTGCCAGATTTGGTTTTGCTCACCTCAAATAGTTTTATGTCGAGGATTTACTTTACCCATTGGAACAATGAGCTTTCTACACCACATAATTGATGTTTGAAAGTAACATGAAGCTTTAATTGATTCGCCTAAAATTAGAAAGATCTACAAAACACAAAACTAAAAGCTTACTGAATGGGGAGGCTACTTGCACTAAATTTACACACCTCTGGGTGCTATTGTGACAGGAGCAAGAGACACTGCAGTAAAGATATCACCCCACTACCCCAGAGCCTCTAGTCCCTAACTCCCACTTTAACTGGAATACATGCTGTGAAATACATTCATATTTCATTTCTCAGACAGTGCCATTAGACACATCATAGACAATTTCATGTACTTTCATCGACTTTTCCAGCAAACAATCAGCTTTGGTCATACAGTGCAATCTTACCTAATAACCAGGGCTTTATGCAGGACCAAATTATTGCCAGTCACACGTTTTGGATGTTAACTGTTAAGCCATTTTACAAACTTTGAAATGTGTCTGATGAACTGAAACAGATCACAAACACATGTGACGCCATATACTTCTAAGGCAATATCTATGGTTTTGGAACCCCCTTTTTTACCCGTCCACCCATATTTCTACCCGTCCACAAGGGTTTTACCCGTCCATATGACGGGTGGACGGGTCTCTGCATAAAGCTGTGCTAATAACATCATTGATATCTTGAACATTAATGTTTTTATTTTTATATTTCCATTTAATAGCTAATAGCATTTAATAGCTTCTGTTAATGGCTGATGATATACTTGTGTGTGACAAATTAAAGAGGGTTTTACGGTTTCCTTCGAATCAAAAAGTCAGATCTTACTTGAATGTGCACCAAAGTATGACTATTTTCTTATTTAAAGTTGCATTCTGACTTCCGCCATGTTTTAAATACAATTTCCCAGTAAACCAGCATTCCCCATACACTATATATTGTTTTCCTCAACTACCTATCAACTTATTTTCACATAATATGCCATTTTAAGATAAAAAGCAGCAAAAGACGAAAAATTGTTCCGGTGAGCCTCACCAATTAGAATTCTCTGATTGGTTTAGACCTCGATGAAGGGAATTCCAGTGAAAAGCGCTGTCAGGAAACCACACTAGGGCCACACTAAAAGGCGGATCACAATTGGCAGACCGCACGGAAACGACATGCCACATTCACAAAGATGCCACCGCTCGATACGCTCCATATTTACGGCATGTCCAGTTGCCCACATACAAACTATCACTGGCTACGCGCCTATACGGTCAATGGCTAATTGAGGATGATTTAAATAACTAGGGTATTGTTGCCTAGTAGCGCCTCTAGCGACTAACATGGATATGTGGAACCGCCTTTTAGTTTGCCCCATCGTTTACTGACGTTGACCGGACAGTTCCGATGGTAAAAACAGATCGACTTTTGGGAAACTCCAGAGCCGTTGTTTGTTGCAAACTTATATTTGATCAAATAACGCATACAACTACAAAGTGAGACATGTGGTAGGAAGTATACTAATAAGCAAATATCGGTCTTGTTGTACATTGACTTTTTTTAAATGCTTTAAAAAGGGGAAATTATGTCAGAATGCAACTTTAAGACCAAGTACCAGATGCCTCAGATTTATGTGGGGCAAAATACTGAATGGAACAGCCAGGTAATGTTGGTAAAAGGAATAGTAGTCCCAATACCGGGAGGGGGGGGGGGGGTTCTGGAACAGGAACTAGGGATACTAAATCATAGTAAATGGTAAAGGCAAGACAATGAGCATTATCATCTACATATAATACTGTATTTACATTAGTATTATTAATTTATTATAGGAATTACTGGGATATTGCAGGTCAATGCCACTTTTTGGTAATATATTCATGTGTCCTCAATTTATCTACACAAAAACAGTGCATTAATTCCATTACTCTACTTTTTAATTAAAAAGGTTATCAAACTAGATAGCAGATCTAGGTTGGGTTAACATTGGAATTTTACAATGGCCCTATGTGTTGGCTCAACATGGCAAATTACAATCCAACGTTGGCCCAACATTGGGCCAATGTATGCTTATTATACATTACTATGTCAATGTTGGGTCAACATAAGATTATTATCATATGTATGCATGATTTACACACACACACATACAAACACACAAACACACACACACACACACACACACACACACACACACACACACACACACACACACACACACACACACACACATGTCCGGATAAATGAGACATGATAATATTATATATATATATATATATATTCATTGTTTGTGTTTTACCATCCATTAGATATTTTGATACTACCTGATAAATTAGAAACAAATACTGTATTTATAGTCCTCATAAATATCTTATCACTGTGACACAGTGACAGTGTACAAGTAGTTGCCACCATGTGTCAATGAATGCATAATTGTTTTTAAAAGAGATGGTGATTTCCTTTAACCAAGTAAAATGTGTGGTTAATTTAATTGAGTGAGTTAATTGTAATTTAATTACTTAATTGTTTAAGGTAATTGCCCCATGACTGATGTATACTTGATTCCTTTTTCGAAAATTTAGAATATTGCCCTTAAATTGGTTTAAATTGATAAATAAATGTCCATTCCTCTAAAACACCCTATCCCTGTGGCACAGTGACAGTGTATGAATAATTGCCATTATTTGTCAGTTTATGTACAATAATTTGTTAAGATAGTATTTTACTTTATTGACCAGATAAATGTGTCCTGTTATCTAATTGGGATTTTTCATAATTGTAATTTAATTAATTAACTGTATAAGTCAATTATCCCCAGCCTGATGTATAAGTGATTTTTTTATTTTATTTGACCAACATTGGCCCAATGTTGGCGCTACATTGATTTACGCTTCCATGATCAGTGAAATCAGTGGTAACACCCAAGTATTATTATGTGTATATAGACCTGGTTGTCAGTCCCTAGGATCTTTTGCTTCGCCATATAGTCTTCATGGATCAGTTGTATTGTAATTAAGACATTATATTATAATAATACATTTTATTATATTAAGCGCCATATCAAATGCTGTTCACAGCAGTTTAGATTGTATTGCTTACTGTGTTTGTAAGAAGAAGAAACAAAACTATATTCAGTAAAAAAAAAATTATATATATATATACACTGTATATTTAATAATTGATATATATATATATATATATATATATATATATATATATATATATATTTATATATATATTTATATATATCCATATCCATATCCATTATTTTATTCTAAAGTATATTTTTATTTGTTATTTATTAAGTGTTTTTTCTTATATATATATATATATATATATATATATATATATATATATATATATATAATAATTTTGTGTGTGGACAATTTCATTATGTATATATATAATATTATATGTATATATATATATATATATATATATATATATATATATATATATGTGTGTGTGTGTGTGTGTGTGTATAATGAAATTGTTAAAACGTAATTAAGATAATATTAAAACACGATCTCTACATGTCGTTACAAGCACCATACCGGCAGAAGGGCAGTACCGAAACGGCACTACTACATGTGCATGACAGCGTAATCCGGTCCATGGACGAACGCAAAGGAGCAATTTTGCTATTAATCGATCTGAGCACAGCATTTGATACGATTGATCGCGCCATTCTTTTAATTAAACACATTGACTAAAGCCATCGGCGTCAAGGATCGTGGCTTGTCATGGTTCGCCGTCTACTTACAACACAAGACAATACGGTGTTGATTGCCATGAGCAGTCGAAACCACACAAGCTGACATGCGGTGTCACACAGGGGTCAGTTCTCGGACCAATATTGTTCACTATTTGTATGACCCCTCTATCATCACTACTTAAACATCATGGCATGAATTACCATCTATATGCAGATGACACTCACATTTTCCAAGAATTCAGCCTGTGCGATAACACTTCATCCGAGATTGCCATTGGGAAAATGGAACTCTGTGTCGCCAGTATCCGTCAGTGGATGAAAACCGTCATACTGAAGCTGAATGACGATAAACAGAGATCCCCATCATCCATCCGAAGTCAGCCCACCAAGAATCGGCAACATTCACAAGACACTCAACACGCACGCCAAATATTTGGGAGTGATAGTCAATTCCAAAATGTCCCTTGAGCGACACGTAACAAACATTTCCAGAACAGCGTATTACCATCTCCACAGCATTGGACGCATTCGTCGTATTTGGAACAAGGACATACAAAACAACTAGTGCATGTCCTGGTTATATAACGTCTTGACTGTTGCAACAGCCTCTTGAATAGATTGCCAGTGGCGGTAGTTGAGCAACTACAAGTCTACAACGCGTTCAAAATGCTGATTCGATCGAAACGAGACCATGTCACGCCCATGCTCTTGGAGTTGCACTGGCTTCCTGTTAAGAGTCACATGGACATTGTCTGTTCGTGGGATCTTTTGCTTGGCAATGTAGACCTTCCTTTTCACTTTTAAATGCCTCCATGGTCTTGCACATCCATATATATATATATATATATATATATATATATATATATATATATATATATATATATATAGCACTTCTCTCTCCGTATAGCAGGCTACGCTCTTCCGACCAGTTACTTCTTAGACAGCCCACTCCCCGAACTAATACCGGCGAACGATCCTTCTCTTGTGCAGCTCTAATTCAACAGTAAATATGTGTTTCTGTTGAAGACTGGCCAAAATGAATGCCACGATCGATAAGACTGGTAAATGGGCACACGTCAATATTCCAACTCTTCATTCCATCGACAGCTTTGAATTCTCTGGTGAGTACCCATATTTCATTACACTTTAGATTAAAAAAATACAATATTAAACACTGTTTACTTTGATTCAACCAATTTTAGTCCTTACAACTTGTCTTTTGTCAGTTTGCAAGTATCCTCACCGAAAGTTTTATTTCTAGCAGTTGAACTGTGCATCGTGCCTTCAACACTTGCTCAGCTCACCCTACCACCTTGGCCATCATTTTTAAATAGGGGAGACACTGGGCTGTATATTGGAAGAAATATAAATGAGGTTCAACTGTATTTTTCAGTTACCAGTCCTTGTTTTACGCCAACTGTATTCCCGCTGCAGGTCTCTTAACCATCTGGGAACTGCAGGCGCTCATGACAAAGGCCCGGATGTTTGCCTTCCACCTCCCCTCCAAGGAGACTGGAGACACGTTCCTCCAATATGACAAACTCACGTCAGATCGCTTCACTTTCATGGCTTCTGTGAAGACGACGGTGTCACGTAGCTACTACGATATCCCAGAGCTGCATATCAACTCTTCCTTGCGAGTCTCCCTGTGTCTCGGGTACATTGGAACGTCTTCCTACAACACCGCTGCTAACCTCACCTGCGAGGAAACTGGGGAGGTGTTTGTCCACAACGTCAACCAGCTTGTCAGCGTCGATAAGACGACTCGAAAGCCAACTCCGCTTCCAGAGTGGTGGCGGACCAAGTACGCGTCAGCAGTCGTTGGAAACGAGAGACTCGTGATCCCGCGATTCGGCCAACCAGATAAGGTACATACGTACGAATGCAAGATCCCGTGGAGTGACGTAGACTTTTATCGACACACCAACTATGTGTCATACATCCGGTACAGTATAGACTGCGCCAAGGACGGAATCCTTAGCGGTGCCTATTCGAACTTCACCGACACAGAGAGGCAGTATTTGATAAAGGACACAAACATTGCATTCTACAACGAGAGTGTTCCCAACGATGTCCTCCAGGTGGCGTCGTGGCAGGACACTGATAACCCGTACATTCTGAGGTTTGACGGCACCAAAGATGGAAAAACCATATTTCAAAACAGCATTGAATTCTACCCCGAGAAGTCATCGCTGTAACGTGTATAGTTAGGCTGGTGCCTTGGACTTCCAATTGTCACCAGAGAACAGACAAAAGACATGGCAGGCTGATGTGGAGCATCCATCACCCACAGATGTTTTGATCAACCAGAAAGAGGTAGAACTAATATACTAGCTGGCCAGAGAGAAGAGACGACCAACACTGGGCTTGCACTAAACGATCAACCACGACCTACTGTCTATACAGTTAGTCAACAAAAGTTCGAGCAACGTCTTGACACTACGGGTATCAAATAGCAGATCTCAGTGGTGTGCGCTGGCTGTCTCGTGGGTCTCTGGACGTGGGAGTCGCTAGGTTTAAGTCAGTGTTTAATAGATTAGTTGTTTGCATATTCAGGACATGTAACTCTATCTGGATTGTTTTCTCATTAATCAAGTCTTGCCATAACCTCGACTCACATTATCTGTTTGTATGTGCCTGTGGCACATGATAATAATGTTGATCTAATATATAATAAACAGTTATATGTATAATATATACAGATTGCTGGTATTGAGTTTTTCATGGCAGAGATACTGAACTCAACTCACTAGTCACAGTACCATGCATCACAGTGACGATCACTAGTCGGTACTGTCATGAACGATATAAACCGCATAGCTAAATATTACAGCAGCCTGTTATAATATGTGGCTATAATGCCCATGGCTTATATTAGACACGAAAGCTCATTGTGGACATCAAAGCTGATTCTGCCCCCACCCCCACCCCCATTCTGGTGGCAGTGCAAGGGAAGCCACATAGTTTCTGCAATGAGCTAATGACACTACATTACTTGATATTGCACATTGTGTGAACACGCGAGGACACCACAATGAATACAGATTTTATTTCAATCCGATATTGCTTGCTATAGTGACTTTGCTTATGGTGGTGGCGATATCTTTTATGTATATTCATAAGCTTTTCTATTTGAATGATGTTTTTGGGCAGATGGACAACCCTTACGTCTTAGAACCTAAGACGTATTCTCGCCAACAACTGAGACCAGCACAAACACAGATGTAACGTTTGTAACGTCAGATAACAGAAAGTATGACTTTATTTCAGGCAAAATACAACATGTCGATTCTGGAGTCCCAGCATGGTTCGTTGTCAGCCCCGTAGCACGGAGTCCGGCAAAACTCGGTGTCACACACTGAAATGTTTGTCCCGGTTTATTTAACGATTTCGTGACATCTCCCCTCTTTCAAAGTTCAAATCGAACCACGTAATGTTATTCAAATTTTACCTGCCGACGGACTGCTCGGTCATACCTGATATACACTTCCGAATTATTCAGTCCGGCGGGAACGTCCACTGGCAGCTCGACTGCATCACCGGGATCGTCCGGCGGCAAGACTTCATCACCTGGATCGTCCGGCGGCAAGACTTCGCCTGGATTCTCAGCTTGAATGTCCGTATCATCGGGCTCATTGTTGGGCACTGGTGGAACCACGTTCGAGACACATTAGAGGTGCTTTCGCTTTCTGCGATAGCAGATTCCTGCACCGGTTTTCACAACATATGACGGGTTCTGCGGGTCACTTCTGAACACAGTGCTTGGTGTCGACCACTGCTTCTCCCGATCCAATTTCAGGAACACTGGTTCGCCATTTTGTAATGGCGATAATTTGCGTACACCGTGTCTCCGATCGTAGCATCGCTTGTACGTCGTTTTGGCACGTTGATCGGAGTTTCGGATGTCCCCATCTTGCGTTGGAATATCTCGGGGGCGGAGGAAATTCCAAATGGCATTCTGAAAAATGCACAACGACCAATGGTGTTATGAATGTAGTTAACAATCGTCTTCATCATTCGGGATTTGCCAAAACCCGCTTGCGACGTCTAGAGTCGAGAACACTTTCGACTCGGCAAGTTTAGGCGCTATGTCTTGCAGCGAAGGAAGCATATGGTGTTCACGTCGAACTGCTGTATTCAGTTGCTTCAAGTCGACGCAGATGCGCACAGCTCCGGTTTTCTTGATGACCGGAACCACCGCAGCGCGCCAATCCGTTGGTTCTGTCACATATCTGATCGCGTTCTGTTTGAAACCTATTTATTTATGTATCTTATTTATTTATTTATATTAGCTTGTTTAATTATTTAATTTAGCTTATTTATGATTTGTTTCTTAGCTTATTTATGTAATTCATTTACTTTTTAGACTTAGTCAACTACGTGTTAAGGTGAAGCGCTAGATTGGCATTTAATTAGTTAAAAAGCGCTATATTAAGAAATGGAATTATAATTTTTATATATCCATACTCTGTGTCATGACAGAAAAGTAGCCTACTACTGTTAGGTACCGTACGGTTCTTGTCGGTAATTAAATAGGATTTAGCCAATCACAGCGGCCGTAACTGTAGTCTGTCTATTGCTGAATAATTAAACTGTTTTGCTCTATGTGGGTTGCCTCCGTACGTTTTGAGCCTACAAGATTGTGTGTTACAATACGTAACAGCTACTAGTCTAGTCTAGATATATACATGTAGGTTCCTACTACCACCGTTACACACAGTGATAAGTAAAACATTAACAACTGGTCAACTTATCTCATCGGCCCCTGGTCGTGTAACGTGCATTTGGTGTGTTCCTTGTGTAGTTGTAGCCCGGTGTAAGACATCGACGTACGTGTTCCGGGTTAATCCACACAGATATATAGCCTATAGTAAAGGACGGAAACGATTCTACCGATAGTGACGTCACGTCCGTTTGTATATGTTGCCTTCATCGTAGTCTCGCTAAAAGCCATGCAACTCTCGCCAGGCTTCGTGGCTTCGTCGAGAATAACGGTAGAGTCTACAGCAGCACCGTGGCAAACATTAAGCATGCATAATGACTATATCCCGCCAGACTACTTAACTTCATGTCAGCAACAGTTTCTAATTATTTATTAAAAGATATATAACATCAAGTCTGGTGGGCGACCGAGTAGATCGTTTCCGAAAAGTATCGCCAATTCCCTTGACGAACTGAACACGTGCAGAATTTTGACAACCACGCCGGCTGCACGTTTTAACTCACCAGGTGGGTTCCGCAACAAGCACTTCGATTTCGACCAATGTGTAATGACAATGTGTCCACGTGGAAAACTCATGAAAACTACTTCAATTTATCGTTAGCACCCGGAGACCATAATGTCCTGCCTGTCGTTTTACCGAGAAACTACAAAAAGATACACCCAAGATCAAAAACTGCTTCAAAACAATTTTGTATGATGAAACGTCCGTGATTCAAACATGATTTGGTCTACTAGCTAGGGTAATTTATAATTACGCACGCATAAAATGTGATGGAAATCGATCCACCCTGTAATCTGTATACAGAAATACAATTTTGTTTACATATTACACAACTCTGACCACCAACTTGTTGAAACGTTTCTTTGATTTCCCGCTAGGTTTATCAATCCATGGTATAGAAAAATTCAGACACTATAGGTAGCCTCCCTCCATATCATATATAAAATTCTTGATAATGACATATCTCTTTCTCCTACAATCCAATCTCTAACCTGACACCCCTCCATTTCTGCTCCAATCAGCCGGCGATTGCCCATGTTGACACCTCTAGGCCGAACTACACCTGTATGCATATGCGCATGGTCACTGTCTGAAAAATGTCATTATTTCACAGCTCTGATGCCATGCTGCACAAACATTTAATTTCTACTCAACCAGTCCTACATTCATTGCTTCCAGGAAATTACAGAAACTGCACAATGCAGTTCTTCTAAGCAGGACGACTACTACTAGGGTAATGGGCACAGAGCACTGTTGATTTTCCCATTGGCGGCCATGTTAACGTTTTGTCAGATTATAAGGAAACTGGACCTGAGAAAAAAATTAAATTTTAACACAATCACTGCAGTCGTGTCACTGATATGCTGATCAAATTTCGTCAAAAAAGCATATCTCAGGCTCTCTTAAAATGCATGCATGTGTTCTGACCCTCAATATTGACCAAACTGAGCACGCTTTTCTGCATTCGCAGGGTCATGTAAGAAAAAATGGCTAAAAATCACTACGCCAACTACACTCTGCCTAACATGCGTCATTGCACTGCAGATATATCATAACACTTAACCTACTGGTATGCCTGTCCTACGGTACGGTGCTCTGACCCCCTAATGGCGTATAGGACTCCATTTGGTGGAATGTCCCGCGGTAACATTCACCAGATCGTAGCACCATCTGTAGCGTTTCGGGCCGTGTCATGCTGTTGATAAACTCGCTTGACAAAAAACGACGGAAGCTCGAGTCACGTGTTCTGAACAGTTATGAAATGGCGATACGAGCAGTCATAATTATTGTCGCTATCTAGCTAAGTTTTTCTTGTATTTTGGATTCAGTTAGCAGTGAGTATGTTGCTACGACGAAGATCGCTTGAAACGCTAGCCAGGTAGGTCTGCCTGAGTCTGAGACTGAGTGTCCGAGTGTACACGTATGTGTGTGTGTGTGTGTGTGTGTGTGTGTGTGTGTGTGCGTGTGTGCGTGTGTGCGTGTGTGCGTGTGTGCGTGTGTGCGCGTGTGCGCGTGTGCGCGTGTGCGCGTGTGCGCGAGTGCGTGTGTGTGTAGCAACTGTCCCAGTGGCCCCCCTCCCACCAGGGAGCTATGGGGTGATGGGCTATCTGGATGTTCCATTCAGTGTTCTGACTCACATAAATTTTAGGTACCTGGTTTTATATATATATATATATATATATATATATATTTATACATCTGATGTACATACAATTAAGGAATGTCAGACATTGATTGAAGGGAAACCATAACAAACACAAACCACTATCAACAGGTTGTTCACTTAAAAGTGAGGACAGTTCACTTTCAAAGGTTGTACCTGAGGCAGAACACTTAGTAATAATATATTTTAATTGATATTTATTTGAGAAAAATTATAATGACATAATAATAATACTAATAAATATATGTATTGAGAATAGTAATAAATGTTGTAGTAAAAAAGTTATATTCATGTTGAATTACAGCAATATAAAATACAAAAGAAATGTGTCTTCAGTCGATGTTTGAAGCTGACGAGATTGCCAAATTTGGTTTTGCTTATCTCAAATAGTTTTATATAGAGAATTTGCTTTACTTCTTAGAACAATGAGCATTCCACACTACATAATTGATGTGTGAAAGTCACAGGGAACTTTAATTGAATAATTTATGTCATGATTGTGTAAATGCCACCAGTGTAAATGCTTAAAAATAAAATTGACAATTATATAGCAAGGGGCGAGCTATATCTAGGTTGAACACTTAAATGTTTTAGAAATTATTTTAATACTGATTAAATTATTTATTCATATATTTATTTTTATTAATTTATTATTATAACAAATTGTTATTATTGTAGGAAATTTTATGTATTTTTTATTTTACTTGTATATTTTTAGAGACAATGTGTAATTTTTATTTTACTTATGTATTTTTAGAGACAACATATTTTCATTAGTAGCATTGTAGTAGCATTTTATAATTTTGTATATTTATAATTTTAAGTATAATACTAATTTATGTACACTTTTATAATTTAGCGAACACTCGATCAGCCATAGGCTTCCTTGCTCACATGCCGTCTGGAGCTTGGCTCTGGACGGCAACTTGTTAAACCTTGTTAAACTTTGTTAAACTTCACCTAAAATTAGAAAGATTTACAAAGAGAGGGTGTGTTAAACTAAAAGCGTACTGAATGGGGAGGCTACTGACACTCAATGTTCACACGTCTGGGGGCGACTGGGACCTGAGACACTGGGGCTAGTGTAGTAAATAAAAAATATATCACCCTACTAGCCTCAGTGCCTCTAGTCCCTAACTCCCACTTTAACTGGAATACATGCTGTGAAATACATTCATATTTCATTTCTCAAACAGTGCCATTAGACAATCATAGACAATTTCATGTAGTTTCATCGACTTTTCCAAAAAAAAATCAGCTTTGATCATACAGTGCAATCTTACCCGATAACCATGACTTTATGCAGGACCAAGTTATTGCCAGTCACACATGTTTTGGTGGACACATGCATGTTAACTGTTAAGCTAGTTTACAAACGTTAAAGTGTTTCTGATTACCTTAAATGGATTACAAACACATGTGATGCTATTTGCACTCGCTTCTAAGGCATAACTGACAATATCTGTGGTTTTGGAATCCCCTTTTTTACCTGTCCACCCATATTTCTACCCATCCACAACGGTTTTTACCCGTCAATATGACGGGTGAATTGGAGCTCTTCTGGGTCTCTGCATGAAGCTATGCTAATAATTGATGTTTTTATTTTTATATTTCCATTTAATAGCTACTTCTGTTAATGGCTGATGACATATACTTGTGTGTGACAAATTAAAGAGGGTTTTACGGTTTCCTTCCAATCAAAAAGTCCAATATTACTTGAATGTGCACTAAAGTATGACTATTTTCTTATTTAAAACCAAGTATAAAATACATAAAATTTAAATCTGGGGCTAAATACTGAATGGAACAGCCAGATAATGTTGGTAAAAGGAATAGTAGTCCCAATATCGGGGGGTGGGGGGGGGTGGGGGGGGGCTTCTGTGACAGTGACTAGGGATACTAAATCATAGTAAATGGTAAAGACAAGACAATGGCATTGCCATCAACAAATAATACTGTAAAGTGTATTTACATTATTATTATTTTAATTTATTATAGGAATTACTCAGATATTGCAGGTCACTGCCACTTTTTGGTAACATATTCATGCCGTCATGTGTCCTAAATTTATATATACAAAAAATGCATTAATTCCATTACTCTGTTTTTAATTGAAAAGGTTATCACCCCAGATAGCAGATCTAGGTTGGGTTGGCATTGGAATTTTACAATGTTGGCCCTATATGTTGGCTAAACATGGCAAATTACAATCCTAAGTTGGCCCAAC
The DNA here is from genome assembly GCA_964017155.1 of Oasisia sp. SBJ-2009. Lineage (NCBI taxonomy): Eukaryota > Metazoa > Annelida > Polychaeta > Sabellida > Siboglinidae > Oasisia > Oasisia sp. SBJ-2009. The sequence goes on along the minus strand of OZ024865.1, from coordinate 9,226,864 downwards.
ATTTGGCAAATGTATGCTTATTATACATGTGTGGTTTTTATGTTGGGCCAATGTTGGATTATGTCAATGTTGGGCCAACATAAGATTATTATGTATGCATGATTTACACACACATGCACGCATGCACGCACGTACACAAGCACGCACGCACGCACGCACGCACGCACGCACATACACACCATGCACAACATACTACATGTCCAGATAAATGAGACATGATAATATTGTATGTATGTATGTGTGTGTGTGTGTGTGTGTGTGTGTGTGTGTGTGTGTGTGTGTGTGTGTGTGCGTGTGTGCGTGCGTGCGTGCGTGCGTGCGTATGTATGTATGTATATATATATATATATATATATATATATATATATATCTTCATTGTTCCCCATGTTTTACCATCCACTAGATATTTTGATACTACCTGAAATATTAGAAACAAATACTGTATTTCCAGTCCTCAAAAATACCTTATCACTGTGAGACAATAACAGTGTACAGTGTACCAGTAGTTGCCACCGTGTGTCAATGAATGCATAATGATTCTTTAAAAAGAGAGGGTTATTTCCTTTAATTTACCAAGTAAAAGAGTGAGGTTAATTTAATTGAGTATAATATAATATAATATAGTTTATTTCTTATATAGCGCCCCATCCAAATAATTGTTCTGGGGCGCTTTACAATGATTATTCCTAAAATAATGATACTAAAAATACATACTAATAACATAATAATAATAAATATATATATATATATATATATATATATAAATAATAATAATACTAAAACGTTAATACAATACTACTTTGATAAAATGAGGATATATATACTAATAAAACAAATATGTTGCTTTAAAATACAGACTTAAATTGGCACACAACTACACACTATATTAAAAATGAATAAATAAATAAAATAGTATAAATATGTTGTACATAGTAAATAAAATAAAATAGTATAAATATATGCTAATTAAATGAATAAGTTAATTAAAATAAATGTATGAATCGTTGACTGATTAACTGTGATCAGAGACTGTCAAAATAGTAAGCTGTAAAAAGATGCGTCTTGAGGGCTACTTTGAAATGATTCACAGTCGTACATTGTCGCACAGCAATGGGTAGTTGGTTCCATGCCCTTGGAGCTGCACAAGAGAAGGATCGTTCGCCAAGTTTAGTTCGGGAAGTGGGCTGATTAAGTAGTAACTGGTCAGAAGACCGCAGACTGCGTGTCGGGCAATAGGGAGAGAGAAGTGCAGATAAGTATGTAGGTGCAAGACCATGGAGGCATTTAAAGGTGAGAAGTAGGGTCTTGAATGTGATGCGACACTTAACAGGAAGCCAGTGCAGCTCCAAGAGCATGGGCGTGACGTGGTCTCGTTTTGTTCGAATTAGTATAACACGAGCACAAGCATTTTGGACGCGCTGTAGTTTTTCAACTACCGCCACTGACAGGCCATTCAGGAGGCTGTTGCAACAGTCAATTCGTGATATGACAAGGGCATGCACTAGCTGTTTTGTGTGTCCTTGTTCTAAATAACGACGAATGCGTCCGATGCTGTGGAGATGGTAGTATGCTGTTCTAGAAATGTTTGTTACATGTCGCTCAAGGGACATATTGCAATCGAATGTCACTCCCAAATTTCTGGCATGCGTGTTGGGTGTCACGTCTGTGTTACCGATTCTTACACTTTCGGGAAGGAGGTGTTGGTTTGCAGATTTCGGACGGATGATGAGGATCTCTGTTTTGTCGTCGTTCAGCTTCAGCATGTTGGTCTTCATCCACTGACGGATATTGGTGACACAGCGTTCCATTTTCCTGACGGCAATCTCGGGTGAAGTGTTGTCGCTTAGGCTGAATTCTTGAAAAAGTTGGGTGTCGTCGGCGTATAGGTGGTAAGTCATGCCATGAAGTTTGAGTAGTGACGCAAGAGGGGTCATATAAATCGTGAACAATAGTGGTCCGAGGACTGACCCATACGGGACACCACATGTCAGCTTGTGTGGTCTTGACTGCTCGCCGGCAATCAACACCGTGTATTGTCTGTGTTGTAAGTAGGCAGCGAACCATGACAAGCAACGATCCTCCTATGAGTGAGTTAATTGTAGTTTAATTAGTTAATTGTTTAAGGTAATTGCCCCATGACTGATGTATACTTGGTTCCTTTTTGGACAATTTAAAATATTGCCAACATTAACCTTACATTGGTTTAACGTAGTTGACCAATGTTGGCCCAACATTGGTCATTATTGCTATAAATGGATAAATAAATGTCCATTCCTCAAAAACATCCTATCCCTGTGACACAGTGACAGTGTACGAATAATTGCCTTTATTTGTCAGTTTATGTATAATGATTTTTTCAAAGAGACAGTATTTTACTTTGATTGACCGGATAAGTGTGTCCTGTTAATATAATTATAATGTATATATGTATATATATGTACACCCCTGTATATATATATATATATATATATATATATATATATGCAGGGGTGTATGTGTATATATATATATATATATATATATATATATATATATATATATATATATATATATATATATATATATATACAAATAAATGTAACACCGTTGTTTTTATTTAAAAATAAATAAATATTTATTTAGTTAATATAGTTAGTGTTTTTTCTTCTTTTTGACAAACTCTGTAAGCAGTACAATCTAAACTGCTGTTTATATGTATATATATATATATATATATATATATATATATATATATATACTATGTATATATATATATATATTATGTTATATATATATATATTATGTATATATATAATATGTATATATATAATATATATATATATATATATTGTTTTTATTCAAGAGTATTATTTTATTTATTTATTTAGGTAGTATTTTTTCATATATATATATATATATATATATATATGCATAATATATAATATATTTATATATTATATACAATATATTATATATATTTATATATATGTAATGAAATTGAAAAAAATTGAAGATCATATTAAAACACGATATCTGTTGATTCTACATGCCGTTACAATCAACATACCGGCAGACGTGCAGTGCCGAAAAAGCACTACTACACGTGCATGACAGCGTAATCCGGTCCATGGACGAACGCAAAGGTGTGATTTTGTTGCTAATCGATCTGAGCGCAGTATTTGATACGATTGATCACGTCATTCTTTTAAACACATTGAGTAACGCCATCGGCATCAAGGATCGAAGTTTGTCATGGTTCGCTGCCTACTTACAACACAGACAATACACGGTGTTGATTGCCGGTGAGCAGTCAAAACAACACAAGATGACATGTGGTGTCAGACAGGGGTCAGTTCTCGGACCAATACTGTTCACTATTCATGACCCCTCTAGCATCACTACTTAAACACCATGGCATGGATTACCGATATGCCGATGACACTCAACTTTTCCAAGAATTCAGCCTGTGCGATAATACTTCACCCGAGATTGCCACCAGGAAAATGGAACTCTGTGTCGCTATAGTATCCGTCCGTGGATGAAAACCAACATACTGAAGCTGAATGACGATAAACAGAGATCCCCATCATCCATCCGAAGTCAGCACACCGAAACCTTCTTCCCGAAGGTGTAAGTGTAGCGTTTGCGGGATGAACCCCGCCAACAATCGTATCCTTTGGCGCGAGCGGTCGGCACGGAGGCGTCTAGTGGCGGACCCGGGCACACGTTCACTCACTCAGTCTAACACAAACAATATATATAAGGTTTCTACAGTTTATTACATCAAAATCCTAACAGTACAAATCTAAGACACTCACTAAAATACTTCACTAGCTAAACCAATACAAACACAATACAAATGTGACGGTACTGACAGCGTGTTTGACACGCGATCAGTCAGTTGATCGGTCAAAGGACTCACCCACTAGGTGTGTTTCCTCAATCGGGAGAACAATGTGCCTGGTGCGGCACAACGTATGTCACCGGGCGACTTGGAGCGTGCCTGGCGCGGCACAACGTATGTCACCGGGCGACTTGGAGCGTGCCTGGTGCGGCACAACGTATGTCACCGGGCGACTTGGAGCGTGCCTGGTGCGGCACAACGTATGTCACCGGGCGACTTGGAGCGTGCCTGGTGCGGCACAACGTATGTCACCGTGCGACTTGGAGCGTGCCTGGCGCGGCACAACGTATGTCACCGGGCGACTTGGAGCGTGCCTGGTGCGGCACAACGTATGTCACCAGGCGACCTGGAGCGTGCCTGGAGCGGCACAACGTATGTCACCGGGCGACTTGGAGCGTGCCTGGTGCGGCACAACGTATGTCACCGTGCGACTTGGAGCGTGCCTGGTGCGGCACAACGTATGTCACCGGGCGACTTGGAGCGTGCCTGGTGCGGCACAACGTATGTCACCGGGCGACTTGGAGCGTGCCTGGTGCGGCACAATGCTGTGACAGTGGCTCTGTCACACTGCAATCTGGAGCGACGTGTCTCGGGGTAACAACCGTTGTTTCCCCGACAATATGCCCCAAACTTCTGCCATGACATTCATAGTATATGCTGTGACAGTAAGCTTGTCACAGGGTGCTCTGGAGCGGCGGGTCCCGGGGTAAACAGCGTAGATGTTCCCCTGGTAATAAGCCCCAGTAGTCTGCCATGACATTCATAGTATATGCTGTGACAGTAAGCTTGTCACAGGGTGCTCTGGAGCGGCTTGTCCCGGGGTGAACAATACATGTTCCCCCGGTAATAAGCCCCAGTCGTCTGCCAAGAGTAATTAAAATACCCCCTATTTATACCAGCTAATACTAGCCCGGGGACAGACGCTAGACTGCTTACCTAACATTTTGTCCAGCGCTATAGCGCCCTAGAAATCTTAGCGGGGTGCCAGTGGACTCTGCACCCTGTGGTTTACCACAACAACAAGGTAATGTGGCGCATCTTCATAAACCAGATGGCCCTAGAAATTAGCACAGACGCTAGCCTGCAGTGCTAGTGAACTTTCCCTCCCCTGGTAGCGTCCCAAACTACCAGGGTTGGTTCTCTGCTTCGGCCAGATGGCCCTAAAATTAACATATATGGAAACCTTCCATACTGGTTAAAGTGTCTTCTCGGAGTAAACACCCTGCTTGTGATTATTTACGTATTTGCATATATGCATGGCTTTAGTAGCCCTAAATAGTGGTAGATATATCTATATATAATTATAATACTTCGCGATGAAAAATCCCTACATAAGAATTGGAAACATTCACGTGACACCCAACACACACGCCAGACATTTGGGAGTTATATTCGATTACAACATGTCCCTTGACGCGAGCGACACGTAACAAACAAACAAACATTACCAGAACAGCGTAGGCCCTATTACCATCTCAACAGCATTCGTCGCTATGTAGAACAAGGATATACAAAACAACTAGTGCATGCCCTGGTTATAATCACGTCTTGACTATTGCAACAGCCTCCTGAATAGATTGCCAGTTCAAACTGCTTGTGCTCGTATTATACTGATTCGATCGAAACGAGACCACGTCACGCCCATGCTCTTGGAGCTGCACTGGCTTCCAGTTAAGAGTCGCTTTGTATTCAATACCTTACTTTTCACGTTTAAATGCCTCCATGGTCATATATATCAGCACTTCTCTCTCCCTTTTGCCCGACACGCAGTCTACGCTCTTCTGATCAGTTACTTCTTAAGCACCCCACTTCCCGAACTAATATCGGCGAACGATCCTTCTCTTGTGCAGCTCCAAGGACATGGAACCAACTACCCCTTACAGTGTGCCAAAGTACGAGTGAAAAATCAGTTTAAGGTTGCACTCAAGACACATCTCTACAGATTATTATTTTTGACATTCAACGATCATAGTTAATTAGTCTGCTATTAATCCATTTATTTTAATTTATTTATTAGTTTAATTATTACATATTTACACTATTTTATTTATTTTTAAATACACTATAGTTGTATGCTAATTTATGTCGGTATTTTAACGGAACATTATTGTTTATTATTGGCATAGGCATATTTTATCGAACTAGTATTGCATTATCGTTTTTTTTTCTTAATTATTATTTTAACTCAATCAGGAATAATCATTGTAAAGCGCCTCAAAACAATTATTTGGATGGGGCGTGATATAAGAAATAAATTATTATTATTACTATTTTACCACAACAAATTGAAATGTCCAACTTTTCGTGTATGTTATACGTGGATAGAACGTCTGTAATCTAACAGTAAATTTGTGTTCTGTTGTAGAATGTCCAAAACGAATGCCACGTTCGATAAGAATGGTAAATGGGCACACGTCAATGTTCCAACTCTTCATTCCATCGACAGCTTTGAATTATCTGGTGAGTAGCCATATTTCATTACATTGTAAGTAACAAATATACAATATTAATGTAATACCGTTTACTTTGATTCAACCTAATGTTATTCCTTACAACTCGTCTTTTATCAGTTTGCAAATATCCTCACCGAAAGTTGTATTTCTAGCCGTTGAACTCCAGTCTTTGAGTAAGAGCCCCATAGCATTTCCATCGTGCCTTCAACACTTACTTCGCTCACCCTACCACCTTGGCCATCATTTGTAAGAACCCCATAGCATTGCATCGTGCCTTCAACACTAGCTCAGCTCACCCTACCACCTTGGCCATCATTTGTAAGAACCCCATAGCATTGCATCGTGCCTTCAACACTAGCTCAGCGCACCCTACCACCTTGGCCATCATTTGTAAGAACCCCATAGCATTGCATCGTGCCTTCAACACTAGCTCAGCGCACCCTACCACCTTGGCTATCATTTGTAAGAGCCCCATAGCATTGCATCGTGCCTTCAACACTAGCTCAGCGCACCCTACCACCTTGGCCATCATTTGTAAGAGCCCCATAGCATTGCATCGTGCCTTCAACACCAGCTCAGGTCACCCTACCACCTTGGCCATCATTTGTACGAGCCCCATAGCATTGCATCGTGCCTTCAACACTAGCTCAGCTCACCCTACCACCTTGGCCATCATTTGTAAGAACCCCATAGCATTGCATCGTGCCTTCAACACTAGCTCAGCTCACCCTACCACCTTGGCCATCATTTGTAAGAGCCCCATAGCATTGCATCGTGCCTTCAACACTAGCTCAGCGCACCCTACCACCTTGGCCATCATTTGTAAGAAACCCATAGCATTGCATCGTGCCTTCAACACTAGCTCAGTGCACCCTACCACCTTGGCCATCATTTGTAAGAACCCCATAGCATTGCATCGTGCCTTCAACACTTGCTCAACTCACCCTACCACCTTGGCCATCATTTGTAAGAGCCCCATAGCATTGCATCATGCCTTCAACACTTGCTCAGCTCACCCTACCACTTTGGCCATCATTTTAAACAGGGGAAACACTTGGCTGTATTTTGGAAGATACATAAATAAGGTTCAACTGTATTTTTCAGTTACCAATCCTTGTTTTACGCCAACTGTATTCCCTCTGCAGGTCTCTTAACCACCCGGGAATTGCAGGCGCTCATGACAAAGGCCCGGATGTTTGCCTTACACATGTCGTCCAATGTCAATGAGACTGGAGACCCGTTCCTCGAATATGACCAACTCATGGCAGATCGCTTCACTTTCATGGCGTCTGTGAAGAGGACGGTGTGTCACGTAGCTACTACGATATCCCAGAGCTGCATGTCAACTCTTCCTTGCGAGTCTCCCTGTGTCTCGGGTACATTGGAACGTCTTCCTACAACACCGCTGCTAACCTCAACTGCGAGGAAACTGGGGAGGTGTTTGTCCACAACGTCAACCAGCTTGTCAGCGTCGACAAGACGACTCGAAAGCCAACTCCGCTTCCAGAGTGGTGGCGGACCAAGTACGCGTCAGCAGTCGTTGGAAACGAGAGACTCGTGATCCCGCGAATCAACCAGCCAGATAAGGTACATACGTACGAATGCAAGATCCCGTGTAGTGATGTAGACTATCAACGACACACCAACTATGTGTCATACATCCGGTACAGCATAGACTGCGCCATGGACGGAATCCTTAGCGGTGCCTATTCGAACTTCACCGACACAGAGAGGCAGTATTTGATAAAGGACACAAACATAGCATTCTACAACGAGACTGTTGCCAACGACGTCCTGCAGGTGGCTTCATGGGAGGTTAAAGATAACCCGTACATTCTGAGGTTTGATGGCACCAAAGATGGAAAAACCATATTTCAAAACAGCATTGAATTCTACCCCGAGAAGTCATCGCTGTAACGTGTTGTTCGGCTGGTGCCTTGGACTTTGCAAGAGCCCCATAGCATTGCATCTGGCCATGATTTGTAAGAGCCCCATAGCATTACATCGTGCCTTCAACACTAGCTCAGCTCACCCTACCACCTTGACCATCATTTGTAAGAACCCCATAGCATTGCATCGTGCCTTCAACACTAGCTCAGCGCACACTACCACCTTGGCCATCATTTATAAGAACCCCATAGCATTGTATCGTGCCTTCAACACTTGCTCAGCTGACCCTACCACCTTGGCCATCATTTATAAGAACCTCATAGCACTGCATCGTGCCTTCAACACTTGCTCAGCTCACCCTACCACCTTGGCGATCATTTGTAAGAGCCCCATAGGATTGCATCATGCCTTCAACACTTGCTCAGCTCACCCTACCACCTTGGTCATCATTTGTAAGAGCCCCATAGCATTGCATCATGCCTTCAACACTAGCTCAGCTCACCCTACCACCTTGGCCATCATTTATAAGAACCCCATAGCATTGCATCGTGCCTTCAACACTTGCTCAGCTCACCCTACCACCTTGGCCATCATTTATAAGAACCCCATAGCAATCCATCGTGCGTTCAACACTTGTTCAGCTGACCCTACCACATTGGCCATCATTTATAAGAGCCCCATAGCATTGCATCATGCCTTCAACACCTGCTCAACTCACACGACCACCTTGGCCATCATTTTAAACAGGGGAGACACTGGGTTGTATTTTGGAAGATACATAAATGAGGTTCAACTGTATTTTTCAGTTACCAATCCTTGTTTTACGCCAACTGTATTCCCTCTGCAGGTCTCTTAACCATCTGGGAACTGCAGGCGCTCATGACAAAGGCCCGGATGTTTGCCTTCCCCATGTCGTCCAATGTCAATGAGACTGGAGACCCGTTCCTCCAATATGACAAACTCATGTTCGGCTGGTTCCTTGGACGTATAGTTGTCACCAGAGAACAGACAAAAGACATGGCTTATACGCCCGCGAAAACGAGGCTGGGGGCAGTTGGGGGCAAGAAATCCATAATATTCTCCATGTTAACATATAGGACTTTGTTTTGTTTTTGTTTGTAATAATCGAACTGTTCCCAAATAGCGTGTTTCAGTTATATTGTCCGAAGGATTATTACAAGCAGAAGCAATGGATCACTTTGCCGGTGACAATGAATTTTAATCGATTAATATAGTGGTTGCCATGGCATTAGCGGCAAGTGCTTGTGAGTTGTGTTTAGGGATCTTGACTAATAATGAAGAGTGCCATTTTTCGCGCAGTACAACCTGTTTGGGACACGTATACATGTGGTATGATTATGTGCATTTAGACAACTTGTCAGATATAAGTGCTTGTCTCCAAGATGTTTCCCTTTGGATGAAAAACAGCAAATTAAAGCTAAACGCAGATAAAACCGAATTTCTCATCATTCATACCTCAACGCATCGGGCAAAACTCAACAATGACAATGACAATGGCTTTTTCCCGACTCATATCCTGAGTCAGTTCAATTTCAAACAACATATATCGAAAACATGCCGTTGCTGTTTTTATCATATCCGTGATCTTCGCCGTATTCGCCGGTTTATATCACTTTCCGTTACTAAAACCATCGCAACAGCTCTGGTAACGAGCAGACTTGACTACTGCAATTCCCTCCTTTACAATAGTACCGCAAACAATGATATAGCAAAACTTCAGCGTGTTGGTTTTATTTTTAGCAAGGCCAAGCCCAAGGGTAGTAACGCGTACTCCTCGGTTTTCTCGCTCAGTGCCGCTGTGGTGGTCTCAGATTCGACTCAGTCCAGGATTCGACTAAACGCATATCGCGCATGCGCGCGCATGCGCAGTGACCGCTTTTATCTGTTTTTTACGCGCTGTGACGTAGTGGCAACGGCATACGTCATGCCCGGGCCAAGATTCGACTAAACGAACATTGCGCATGCGCAATGTACGTCATAGATTCGGCTAAACGGACATTGCGCATGTGCAATGTACGTCAGAGCCCGTTATGACGCAAGCTTGTTACAACGACACTTCCCAAAGGGCAGAGGCTATTCACACAGACGCTCAGCGCATACTGGTAGAACTAATATTCGCTCTACCTAGGCTAAACCACTTTATTGGTACTACACAAAACAGAACAATCTTTCACAGTATATCAGTGTGCTATGTCTGTCATTCCATGATTGTTGTTCATAAAAAATATTTTAAAACATTCTTTGGAGTGATGTACTTATACGAATATAAAACAGTAAACATGAAGATGTTGCAATATATGCTTGCTCTCTAAAACCGTGTATCTTGTTTATACTGTGTAACCAGGAAAAGTCATGTGACATGTGTATGAGTAATGAGGATTTTATCCCAGATAGTTGTCTAACAAGTATGAGTACTTTTGAAAGTAGTCATATTTGTGATTGATATGAGGATATTGTAAAAATAAAACATAACCCTTTTGGACTCAAGCTCTTAATATAAGATTGTTTTCATTTTTATTTATATACCTACCTACTTGATGAAAATGTTATTGTCGGAACATACTTTTCAGTTTACTTATTGCATAAAGACAATAATAGTTTGTTCTCGGTTAACCACGAATACTAATAGTACTAACAAGTACTTCAGCCCCCAAGCATGAACACAATCAGACACTGTATTAGTAAATACTTTATTAACTAAAATAAAATATCATGCACATATTCATAATTTTGTCTTCTTTTCTGTATGAATGTTTCACTTATTAAAAACAGAAATCTGTTATTGATAATTGTGTTGTGAAATAGTAAAAAAATTGTGTATTGATGCTTTATTGGCTTTAATAATAAAGGCATGAAAATGCTATGTTGCAAATTTTCTTATTTTTAACAACTTGTTGTTTAATTGTCTGATGGACTTCCTGCAGAGAACATAATCATTATGTAGTTGTTAACTTGTTTTTTCGTTATATCTTCTACCTGTTGTAAGTCACCAGTACTGTTTCACCAACCTGGACAAAGGGGAGCCAAGAGAGAAGTGAGCATGCATTCACAAAATAAAGTAGTTTTACAAAGACAATTAACTTGTCATGTGGATTAATCAATTGAATTATATATTTGCATTGTAATTAAGAGTAAGTACTAATGTCTCAGTTTCACTTGTTGGCTCAATTCCAACTTGTATGCCTTTGTACAAAATATGGGTCTATTGACCGAAACATTGCATTCCCCTTGTAATTATGCTGATATTCATGTGAAAGTTGTATTAAATCAGTAAAACCTGTAGCCAAATTCCGCCATTAGTTAAAGTCACGCCTTCATAACCACCATAGATCCCTGTCGTATACATAAATCTGTTAACAAATTAAATGCCTCTTATCGATTTTTATATTGACCAGCATAATTTCTAGGGATTTAGGCACAATAGAAGTTATATATTATTTTGGGACCCTCCACAGAGGGTTTTCGTCCTCGATGATGGAATCTGTTATACTAACATATTACAAGAACCTCTTGTGCATGGCAGCATCTGTATATGTTTTGTCATAATGCTTGCATGGGCATTGATTGGTGGGGGATGAGGGTGACCCCCCACTTTTTAGCTTTAGTGGGACAGCATAGGAAATGTCCCCTTCACCTTTTCATTCCAGAAAAAAATCTGTCTCCCTCTCACCTATCTCATAAGCCCCTACATAGATCTAGTAGCTGAAAATAATAAACTCACAATATGAAATTGCCACTACCCAGAGGAAACTTCGACTAGATAAATTGCTTAGTTGAAAACAAAATGCAACTTGATATACTTCAGTATATTAATAGGAGTGGATTCCTGCACATTGTGTAACTTAGTGCTATTTGAGTGATGTAAAATGTCTTTGTCAAAAGACAGGATTGGGAAGTCCTAGACAGGCACCCCTGTAGCCTCTGCACCTTGTCACTCTATGCGTCAGGCAACCATAGGTCCTCAGTCTACATTTTCTGTGATTGAGAGCAGGCCATGATCCTCGAGGCTCCCCTCTGCTGCTCGAATGTTATTTCCAATTATAAAATTGTGTTGATCATTCAATTTCTTTCACAGTCACAATATTCAAATACACGTAGCCAACATAACTATTTTAAATAACATACAATATAGTCATGTAGTCAACATAAGCATACAATAAACACCTTTGTTTATTTTATAATTAGTAACAGACCAACGATAAATTATTATATATATTATTTTACTAAAAACAATGAGATATGCATTCAGATGATGCTTATACACACATATATATATATATATATACATGTATATATACATACACAACATCTGAATGCATAACATTGTTTTTAGTAATATAACATATATATATATATATATATATATATATATATATATATATATATATATATATATATTAGTAATATTATATATATATAACATGATTACATATGGGGACCGATTTATATATATATATATATATATATATATATATATATATATATGTATATATATATATATATATATATATATATATATATATATATATATATATATATATATATATATGTCTATACATGTATATGTATGTATATATATATATATGTCTATACATTTATATGTATGTATATATATATATAATATAGATACATACATATATATATATATATATACATATAAATGTATAGACATATATAATATATATAAATATATATATATATATATATATATATATATATATATATATATAATATATACATATACACACACACCGAGTTTGCTTGGTTGCCGGATGGCCCCTGCAATGTTAAACCCTGGCTACGCCACTGGACTGAAGGTATGTTTTACCAGATTTACACCAGGCGTTTACATGCATTTTTTCGTGGGGAGGTAGCAATTAGCCATCTCCCAATAAAACGAAGCAGGACACCGCGGCTGTGCATATGGACAGCGCCACGCGCAGCCTATTGCTGTAGCCTCGATACTAATTATAACCTCGACTGACGAAAACAACGCTCTAAATAACACAACACGTTCGAGTGAGTGAAAATGATCACATAAGTTAATCTATTTTTATTAAAGATGTGTGTGATAATAATATTATATCAATACTTGACGTATTATTAACGGAAACTACGTTAGTAACAAAGGTCGAATCCTGGACCGAGTCGAATCCTGGACCGCTACCGTCGCGGTCCCAGATTCGGTCGAATCCTGGACTGGTCGAAACGTGGACTTCTAAGATCATTGCATTGGCTCCCTGTGCACTATCGCATAATTTTCAAGATTTGTACAATAGCCTATCAAGCACTCTCATCTACACAACCAGGATATCTAAATTCAATGGTAACTCCAGCAAGAAATTCCAGACAGCTACGCTCAACCAGTAGTAACCCTCTTTAGTCTTTACATCCCTCGGGCTCGGGTGAAAACGAATGCCGGGACCCGAGCTTTCTCGGTTGCCGCACCAATGGACCGTGTGGAATTCGCTTCCTGCCAGTGTTAAATCAGAAGGTAATATAGTTTCATTCCGCCGACGCCTAAAAATCTATCTCTTTAATGCTGCCTATCCTCCTTACTTAGCCTCCTAGACCTAGGGCTAGGCCTAGCTTCCATCCACTCAGACCACTGACGACTCACGCATTGTTTTCGATTACGAGTTTGTTTAATCCCTTGGTTTTGTCGCGCCACTGAGCTTGATCTTCGAGGATATTGGCGCTAAAGAAGTGATTATTATTTATTTATCGAAACCATAACGAACAGCATTGTAAAATACAAATCCCGTAAAAGACACATACGGCCTAAAATCGTGTCTATTATTTGTACTATGTAAATCGCTAAATGTCTATGATAGTGTGGTAAACTCAATATTATATCGGACATTTAAGATAAGAAAGGTATAACACATGATATTTATGAGATGATTTTCCTAGTATTCATCAGTCGGAAGCTACAAATGTCATCCATCGTTAGAAAATTATTCCTGGACTTCCCCTCATGAAAAGCCTAGTGGACACAAATTGCAACCTACCGACGCGCTCCTAGCGGATTTGCAGGTCCCTACATATACTACTTGAATGAATTTGTTATAGGATAATAGTAACGTTGTATATACGCTCGGGGAACGCTAGAGTTACGTGTTCTGAACAGTTACAGTTATAAAATGATGACATGAGCAGTTATATTGTCGCCATCTAGTTACATTTCTCTTATATTTTTCATTCAGATTGCAGTGAGTATGTCGCGAAAGACGTTTGAAGCGATAGCCAGGTAGGCTAGCTAGCTGCTTGAGACTTGAGTCAGAGACAGAGTGTCTATCCGACTCCGACTCCGACTCCGAGTGTCCGTCGATTCCAGTCATCAGTAATTAATTAAATATACTGTCTGTGTTGACACCATTACATAATTACATATAATGTATGAATTACTGGAATATTGCGGATCATTGACAATTTTGTTAATGTTCATAACATCATGGACATGGGTCTTCATAATACATTGTATCTAGTTAATTTTAAGTACCCACACAAAGTCACAATACGTACGTTAATTCCATCACTTCACTTTTGTATCTAAAACATCATGCAAAATAATTAAATTAATTTATTACATGTTTCCTGTGACTGTGCATGAATCTGTTTCCTGTTTTGAACTCAAACAAATTCGTTAATTTACCACCACATCAAAATCCTCCCAATCCTAAATTGAATTAAAAGCGTAATGTCCAACTAGCGTCGGGGTACCTATGATCGACCGTTTCTGCGAAGTTTACCGCGTTTTATTCGCCTTTGATGTAAAGTTACGCAATTTAAATTATTCTCTATTCAAAGCATATTCATTGACGATTTCTACAAACACAAAAAATAGTTTGATACAATTTGGTGACAAAATACCGGCAGCGATTACCTTCTCACCCAATAGGTCCCTAATGATCGACCGTTCGCGTTCAGCACATAAACTTGAGTAAAGATGTGTCATACAACATGGATGCGCCCATGGGCATGACATCAGTTTGCGTGTTTGTTTACACATATACAGTTACGTTAGTACAGTAACAGTTAACACCAAATTTATTGCGTTTATGAAACGGTCGATCATTAGCGACCCTGTCGATGAAAGGTACCCACACGCTAGTGTTTATGTACGTTATTATCGTTATAGCTTAATAGGAACGTCCCTAATCCTAGGCTATGGTACTTAGACTTCACAAGTTTCTGTTTCTGTTGAAGAATGACCAAAATGAAAACCACCTTGGATAAGAGTGGTAAATGGGCACACATCAGTATTCCAACTATTCACGCCATCGACAGTTTTGATTTATCTGGTGAGTATAACCATTATTGTTAGATGTAATACAAAATATTTACAGTTTACTTTGACTTAGCATTCTTTCCCTTACAATTAGTATTTAGTCAGTTTGTAAGGAAAATGGTGTTTATCTACACGTATAAATTGCATATTTATTTATTATACAATCAGATATATTGCTCATTATTTTATCTGTTATACTACAGTTTTACACTTGTCTGCCTTATTTAATTTTTATCTACTAATTTTTTAACATCAACCTTTTAAAGGCTGTTTATGTATATATACCAACTATATACGGGTTTTTACATAAAATAAATGTATTCTTAATTCGTAGGTTAATCTAAGTTGGAAGAGCAGACTCTGGTCACGCACCACAACACAACACAACAACAGGGACAGCCTGTGTACTTACTGACTACAGAATTTGAGTGTCTGGCTGTAGTCTATATTTTATGTGTCAAATGGAAACAGTTACAACAGGTTACGTTCAGATTATGTTCATCACACAATTGTAAAAATCATGACAAACTGCATTCACGGCACACATACACTTTTTGTTACTTTGATTTCTGACAGGACTTGCCAGATTTTGTTTAATGTTTAAAAAAATGAACAATGTAAACAAAACACAACCTGATCTCAAACTAGACCAATATAATATTACGGTGTGTATCAAAACTAACACTAGATATTCATAAGACATGGTACAGTTTATGCAAATAAGACATTCATTAAGCATATTAAAAAATAGTAGTATCTTGTTATCCACGATACTTTTCGAAACAGTTGGCAGCCTGAACCAATCAAATACACATAGCTGTCCTAAGCAAAAGAAGACTTGATTACAAAGGTATTGCCTATGTCGTCACATACTGTACGATTCTGATATAGCTGTAATAGCATCAATGTGCATTAATAATTATATTCCACTCTGTAGGTAGTGATTTATTTTCCCACAATGTATTAATAACCAAACCACTGCAGACTCGAATGTTATGCTGTTGTATAATTTGTTGGCACTGCAATTCTGACCTCATTCCATGCATCACAAATTACCATTTAGCACAGTTTTCTATCCAGACAAACAACACGCCATGAATGCATCATATTGTTATTCTTTCTTCTTATCCTATAAGACCTATATCATTTGAAGTATAACAATGGTACATGTGATCACTGCAAATTATTGTTGCATGTGGAATGATGTGATCAAGTGCTGCAAATTGTTGTTGTATGTGGAATGATGTGATCACTGCAAATTGTTGTTGCATGTGGAATGATGTGATCAAGTGCTGCAAATTGTTGTTGCATGTGGAATGATGTGATCACTGTAAATTGTTGTTGCATGTGGAATTATGTGATCACTGCAAATTGTTGTTGCATGTGAAATTATGTGATCACTGCAAGTTGTTGTTGCACGTGGAATGATGTGATCACTGCAAATTGTTGTTGCATGTGGAATGATGTGATCACTGCAAGTTGTTGTTGCATGTGGAATGATGTGATCACTGCAAATTGTTGTTGCATATGAAATGATGTGATCACTGCAAATTGTTGTTGCATGTGGAATGATGTGATCACTGCAAATTGTTGTTGCATGTGTAATGATGTGATCACTGCAAATTGGTGTTGCTTGTGGAATGATGTGATCACTGCAAATTGGTGTTGCTTGTAGAATGATGTGATCACTGCAAATTGGTGTTGCTTGTGGAATGATGTGATCACTGCAAATTGTTGTTGCATGTGGAATGATGTGATCACTGCAAATTGGTGTTGCTTGTGGAATGATGTGATCACTGCAAATTGTTGTTGCATGTGGAATGATGTGATCACTGCAAATTGTTGTTGCATGTGGAATGCATAACTGAAGTGCATTTTGCAATATTATTTGAACTACTAAAGTGACCTGAAATACAAGCTTCATAATTGGACGTGCTTTTTGTACTTCAAGTGGTAAGATGAAGTTAACATTTCGGTACAGTAAAAACTGACTATTATCGCTCAGAATGGCCCCAATAGCAAGGTGGCCTTATTGGCAGAAATAATTCCATATACTGCTATGAATTTAATTTTGGCCTGTCCTAGGGCACAAGAGTTCAAGAATAGATAGTTAACCCGCACGGGAAATTCTCTTGTGATGCTCAACAGCTCGACATAAAAATAATTAATAAAAGTTAATAAAGTACTGTAAAAAGAATAAGATTAGTTCTAAGAATATATATGATTAAAAAAGGAATATAATTGAGATATCACAGCAATAATAATAAGGGTGACATTACTTGTGACGTGCCATTTTGTGGTATTTCCGTATAGCTATATCATGGAAGAGAACATTAAGGGGACAAGGTATGCGGAGTTCTGTTTTAGTCAATTGTGGTCAATTTTAATGCCAGCTGCCTAAGATTTTAGGGAAATCACTATAGAGGTTCAAAATAAAAATAATTATTTCGAAAAAAAGTTTTTGGTTTCCATGGAAATGGCGGCCATATTGGATTTGTTTTAAATATTTTTCAACGTTTTGTTCTCATGGATCCCATGTGATATGGTGTTTCAAATTAATCACAGTGATAGTAGATATATGTATGTGCATCATGTCAGAAGGAAATTTGAATCAAAACAAAAACAATTTTTTTATAAATTTTGTTACGAAAAAATATTATTTTTATAATCACTCGTTATTCAATGTCCCATAAAATTGTAATCATGAAATATATTGAAATTTCCTTCTGACATGATGCTCTATATGCTTTGCTGTATGTGTATGCCAAATTTCAGGTTGAAATGTCATACGGTTTCGGTAGAACTTTCCGTTGAAAGTTTTTGAACGGCATAAAAATGGAATCTTGAGAAAACAGGAAATAAAGACAATGTTTCTATTAATACACTGACCACATGGACTTACAACATCACAGGGCACAGAGTATGTTTATATATTGCATAGTAATTGTTTCTGTGCAGTGCAGAATACTTGTGTATACATAATGTTGATCACAGCGCCCCCTAGTGGTCAGTATGGGCATACGCGGTACGCATCATCTGTGCTGCCGACATCTATCAAAATTGTCACTGTTGTAAAAAAATATCAAATCAAGTTTGAAACAGTATATTTATAATATTATAACAGAAGCTTCAAAACAAATATGATTAAGTATTATTATGAACAAAGTTTTGGTTTCTATGGAAACGGTGGCCATATTGGATTTTTAAAAAATTCAACATTTTCTTCTCATGGATTCCATGTGATATGAAGTTTCAAAATAATCATAGTGATAGTAAGTATATGACAAAATAATATTATGTATGTCGGACTGTGTATCATGGCAGAAGGAAAGTTGAATCAAAACAAAAACAATTTAATTATTTATTTTATTAAAAAAAAGATTCGTTGGATGTCTAATCGACCAGTAATCGAACTCGTCACTGTCGCCAGAAAATGCAGAACATGCAGCAGACATCATATCAGTTTTTTCGTTTGGAAGATAATGTGGAAACATTCAGACAGTCTACTGTCAGCAGCGCTGTGCCGATCACTGACACTGACGGGAGTGACGGTGACGCCGCCAGGCTGCAAGCGCAGCAAGTTGCCGGTGTCGGTTCCTAAATCATCTGCTACAACACTCGCCTTCTGCGCTGCCTGTAACTGACAGGCACGAGAACGCCTCCCTGTGTTATTCACATGCTTTGTCCACTCTTTTTTGCCACGGCACTTCGGCATTTCAACGGTCCACAATAGCTGAGAAACTCACAATGAGTTGTCAGTTGGCCAGGACGCCATGCTTCGAAAAGGGGATTTCCACCGGGGAACCGCAATGCGCACGCGTAAACCGTAACTTCCGTGGCTGTCAGCCAATCACCGTCCGCGTTAGTTCAAATTTGCATTTTGTTATGCCGTTACTACTGTCACGTAGAAGCTTATTGGCGTAAAGCAGAGGGGATTTCCCAAGTGTGCACTAACCCCGTGAATAGACAAGAGAATCCCCTAATCAACAGTATCCAACATGGCAGCCTTCACCGGAGGATAGTTGCCGTAACTAAGGCGATAAACTTGCCTAATTTCTGCTAATTGTACCAAGACAAAGGAAACAACATTAACACAGGTCATCAATAAAGTCATATTTTTAACATATACAACAAGATTTTTGTAAATATATGTACTGAATCTGAAAGAAATATGAACATAGTAATGGAAAAGTGCGAAAATTAAATTTGCCCAATTTTTTTTTAATTGATATTTCCCGAGTACCTTGTCTCCTTAAGGGCACAAACATAGCATTCTACATTCTATAATTTACATACACAGATTTAGTAAATGTTTTAATTTTTTATTAATTTATATAATTTACAGAGGCTTAGTACTATACATCTTTAAAACAGTATTTAATTTATTTTAAATTTATTGATATGATTTATATAATTTACATACAAAGGTTTACTAGTGTACATCTTAAACAAAAAAATTATTTTATTTATATAATTTACATTTATATTTATTAATAGATTTATTATATTTCTTGTACAGCGCATCGACCCGCCATGCGGGAATTAGCGCTTTAGAAAAGCAGTTTTATTATTATTATTATTAGACAGGTTCAACTGTGTTCAACTGTTAATCCTTGTTTTACACCAACTGTTTTCCACACGGCAGGTCTCTTGACCATCTGGCAACTGCAGGCGCTGATGACAAAGGCACGGTTGTTTGCCTTCAACATCCCGACCAAGGACACTGGGGACACGTTCCTCCAATATGACAAACTCACGGCAGATCGTTTCACTTTCGTGGCGTCTGTGAATACGACCGTGTCACGTGGGTACTATGACATACCTAAGAAGGTCATCGACCCTACCCTTCGAATCTCCCTATGTCTCAGGTACATTGGAACGTCTTCCATCAGCACGGCTGCTAATCTCAACTGCGCGGCTACTGGGGAGGTGTTTGTCCACAATGTCAACCAGCTCGTCAGCGTTGACAAAACAACTCGTAAACCAACTCCGCTTCCACAGTGGTGGCGAACCAATTTTGCGCCATTAGTCATCGGAAACGAAAAACTTGTGATCTCGCGATTTAGCCAGCCGCAAAAGGTACATACGTACGAATGCAGGGTCCCTTGGAGTGATGTAGACCTGTATCGACACACCAGTTACTTTTCGTACATCCGATACTGTATAGACTGTGCCACGGATGGTGTTTTTAATGGTGCATATTCAAACTTCACCGACACACTGTCGAAGTACTTGATAAAGGGCACAAATATAGCATTCTACAACGAGACCGTTGCTAATGATATCCTCCAGGTGGCGTCATGGGAGGACAGCGATAACCCGTACATTCTCAAGTTTCACTGCACCAAAGATGGAAAAACCATTTTTCAAAACAGCATTGAATTTCACTCTGAGGCTTCGGTGTAGTTGGTCGTTTCAGTGGAGCCTGGGACAAGTATTTGTTGTGATATTTAGAGTTACATGTTTTCGTGTAACTCTGCCCGGTTTTCTTGTTACCATTACCAGTGTTTGTATGTGCATGCCAACATGTGTATTACATTCTGGCACATGTATGTTGATCTAATATATAAGCCTTTGTTAATAAAAAAAAAACATTCAGACCTTGTGATTAAGTCAGATTTGTAATAAGTAAACCCTGTCCATAAGTTACTGTCACAAACATACAGTACATACCCATATGTATTATCATCATAAGCAGATTGCCATTATGGAGATTCATAGCTTGGATACTCAGCGCGATACTATAAAATGTTACAACACTTCGCTAGTTGGTACTTTACAAAACACCTAGATAAATATTAAGGCGGCCTGTTAACATCTGTGGCTCATTTTGGACATGAAAGCTGCTTTATGTATACCCAACAGCATTTGTATAAGGTTTTATTTTGGGGAAATTATGAATTCTTGTACATGGCAAGGTGACAATAAATGGTTTGATCCAATATAACCAATGGTTATGTTCATAATTTGGCCAACTTACCCTTAAGTGATAGGGAGCCATTTGGGACTCGTTATAATATTATGCAGAATACAGCTATGGACAAATTAGGAGAGTACTTAAATAAAACTGTAATAAAATAAACAAGATAATGCAACAGATGTACTTCACAATAATTTATTTTATTATATTACAAAACTCTAGTCACAAGCGAATACCAACAAATTACTGAAAACATTTTAATCTTGATCTTTTTCTCACAACAATTTCCACAGAACGTTAAAAAATCACTACCATCGTAGGTGCATCAAGCCAAACTTATAGCTACCAGACTATATACAACATAAAACACACTGCCCTCACACACGTTGAATGAATGGATTTTACAAGCCATTTCTGAACAAAGTGGAATCCAGATGCATGTTAAATGGGTTATTTTCAGGATTTTTGAAAATACTGCATAACAAATTCAGTAACAGTTCATCTAAAGGGTTGTTATTATTAGACCACCATTCCGCTGCATAAACATTCTACAAAGGGTCTTTCCATTTCTAGTACTATTCAAATAGAACATCGCAATGAAATGAGATTTGATGTGCCTGAGTAAATGTCTATGTTTTAGATGCTGAAATTTGTCCTGATGAAAACAAAGCTAGTCTTGACTTCCCTCTATTTTAATCATCCATGTTACACCTACAAAACCCTTTACAGACAAAGAACCAAAGATGTATTCTCACCAATAGCTGAGACCAGCACAGACAAAGAGATAACTTGTCCACATCATTCATAAAATTAACTATCTCATGAATGAATCATTCTTTTTTTATACCGTGAAGGACACAACATTTATGTGATACCAACAGGACACTGTCGTGGTCAAATATTACACTCACTGCGATAACATCAGGTGTTCTTTTTGTGTAGTAAGTATGTGACAATCCTAATCAAAGTTTCAGTGATCCAGAATTTGTTTTGTGAATACCTCATCTTACTTACTGTACATGTATGCAAGACTTGGATGCTATGACTTTGAATATCTCTGGCGGGAATGCTTTCACTACAACCTCCAAAGAGGCCAACTGTTTCTAGTGAATGCCACACCACCTCTAGAGCACATCACTGTTTCTATTCCGTGTCTCGCCCCAAAACAGAACGACGAGCTTTTAGTACTTCTAATGAATCCGAAGTAATCCAGGTCGTGTTTCACCAAAGTCCATTTTATAGCTGTGCCTGGTCATCGCTGTAGCGATTGATGATCTGGGTTTACACGATCACGACCGCTGGTTTCGGAGTCTCATGGCGTACGACTTATTCTGTGCCGTCGTCGTGGCGGCGGCGTTGCTGTCGGCGGTGCTCTCTGTCGAAGACTGACTCACGGTGACGACGGTTGGCGACTGTGGCAGCGTCGCTTGCGTCACCACCGTGGCCGTGGCGCTGCTCACCGACGTGACGCTGGCGCTGCTCACTTGGTGGCGCTGCTGTGCCTGGGCCTGCGCCTGCTGCTGCACCTCCTGTAGCACCTGCTGCATGGCGGCCGTCTGCGACTTCTGGATGGTGACCGTGTGCGGCGGCCGCACCGGCACCGTCTGAACGTGCTGCACGGTGGCGGCCCCTGCTGGCCGCACCGCCGACTGCTGCACGCTGACGACGGAGGGCGTCGCCACTGCCTGTCGAACCGTCACGCCTGGCCGCAACCCCTGCTGCACGGCGATGCTGACAGGCCGCGTGGTGGCTCCACCTGGTGACTGATGTACAGTAACGGTCTGCGGCTGTTGGACGGAGATCCCGTGCTGCCGTACAATGGCCGCCGCTAATTGTTGCTGTGACGGCTGCACGCCGACCGCCTGTCGCAACGCCACCTGCTGGCCACCGACGATCGTCGACTGTTTGCCGGCGGCGGCAAGGGCCTGCTGCTTGATGATGGTGTGTTGGGGCGTGAGGGCCTGGGCTGTGGCGGCCACGGGGCCCTGAGCGAGGCTCGCCCCCGAGATGTGTCTCACGGTCACCGCCTGCTGCTGGGGGACGGCGTGGAGGGTCTTAGTGATACCCCCCACCACCGCCAGCCCCTTCTGCGGGCTCACCAACACCTCCTGTTGTACGTCCTTCAGTAGCGTCGCTGTGTCGCCACCGCCAGAGGGCGCCGCGAGCGTGATATTCACTGTGCCGGCCATCATCGCCTGCGTCGTGATCACCGTCGCTAAACTATTCCCGCCAGATGGCACTGCGGTGACCATGATCGGCGTTACGGAGCGAGCAGTATTCACCTGCTGCGACAGCACGCTGCTGGCCGTGGCGACCGGCACGGACGCCTTCGCTGCTGCCACCTGCTGGGAGGACATGATCTGCGTGCCGATCACCGTCGCCCCGCTGCTCTGCTGCTGCGGCGTCCCCGCGATCACCTGCTGGATGGTGGCGCCGCCCTGCTGGCGATGCTGCTGTTTGAGCAGGTCCTGTATCTGCTGCACCATCGCCTTCTGCAGTGTCTGCTGTGTCTGCTGCGACTGCTGCTGTTGCTGGATGATCAACGGGCCGCTACCGCCAGGTGTCGCCACCTTCTGCACGTGGCCTGTCAACGCTGCAAGTCAAATGTTCAATTTGAGTAAATTTCTACTGGTTAATCGCCTAGCATTGAAAAACAAAACATATAGTATAGAGCTCTTCACATAATTTTACCATTTCCGAATCAACATTCTAGAATTGTTCTAAAAAAGTGCTAAAATATTCCCAACCCAGATGTAATTTCACTCCTGTAAAGGGGGGTGCGACACATCTAATTAGGCAGTGAGCATAGACTGAAAACAACACAGTATTATGGCCCTATGGCATAGTCACTGCCTCTAGGACATGGAAATGAAGAGAGACTACGAGTACTAAACAGGAGAAAAGCTGTAAAGTACGACAACTCAACACTGGAAGTAGTGGTATGTATGGAAGGGAAGACTCACTGGCCACTTTCTGCTGCTCCAGCTGTATGGCTGTCGGCTTCCTCTGCTGCAGCAGCTGGATGTGTCGGATCTGCTGCTGGTGCTGCTGTGTCATTGTCGCTTTACCTGACAACACACGTCACTCATTTTTTATACAACACAAAAATTCATATCTACTTTTGTGAACAACTGTTCACAATAAGGAATTAGTTGCTCAGTTTCTGACCCTACCAAGGAAGACTTTTATTTTTATACCTTTTATTTTTAAACGTTTTATTTTTAAACTTTTTATTTTTATCTTTACTATTCCTGTGTTTTATTTATTTTGACGAACACTGCAAAAGAATTTCCCGGTCTGGGACAATGAAATATTATTGTATTGTATTGTATTGTATCACACAGCGCAGCATACAAACTACAATTACTTTTGAGAGGATGGGTAATTTTACTGGTATCTTCGATGAAAAAAAGTACTGAACATTCACCAAGATGATAAATGCCGGGTGTAAATAATATACAAGGCAATCATCGCCTTGGGTGTGTCAAAAAGAAATGGTTTGAATAAGAACTTGACGAAACACGACTGAGAGTGAAGAGATTCTACCTGCTATAGCCTTCTGCTGCGGGACACTGACACTGATGCCGAGACTAACAGCGCTCATCGGGATAGGCACAGTGGTGCCACCTTGCTGTCCTGCCGCCATCGTCTTCACTAGTGTAGGCACTGCCTGTGTGGTGGCGCCACTGTGGCCAGTCAGCTGTTGAGTGCCGGCGAAGATTTGAGCGGTCGTAAGCTGCAGAATGAACAACTAAATGTACCATCAATCACAGCCAGTGATGCAGAACATTACCCACAGCTGTATGCCACATGTTGCCAGTTTCTCGATTGCGTAGTTTCAATTGTTTAAAATTTACCGCTGTTATTTTTGCACTGTAGTAACCAATGTTTTCATATGACCAGGGTAACATGTTTCCAGTTGCCTGACCGACATATTACAACAAGATAACTTATTTGCAACTAGGCATTGCCCAATCCTATCGCTAGCAGGCAAAAACAATTATATCTCCAATGTTGGTCTAAATAAATCATAAGTGATGTTTTCACTGAACATCCTTGAAACACTTGATTACGTACCCACCATAAATCTCTGAAATATAATAAAACACATCATCCTACATACACCTTAATTTGTGAACATGCAATGCGAAACAAAAATATTCTTCAGGTAGATATTAGTAAAATACTTTTTTCAAACAAAAACCCAAGACACAAACTAAACTTGCTTTTCAATTAAAGTTTCTGCCCCAATAAAGTGCCACGATATAACCTCAAATTTCAACGTACCCTGGTCAGTTGTCCGCTGGTGAGTTGGGCGAGAGACACGTGGTGTATCTGTGGTGTTGTCTGCAAGGTGGCGCCACCAGGCGTCTTCTGTGCCTGCTGCTGAAGTTGTTTTCGTTTCAGTAGCACTGCCGTGACGTCAGACGGGTGACGCTGCAGTGTCGACGGCTTCACTGTCTGCTTCGGCACCTGAGACCATTCCATCCATCATCCACATTGGCAACTTAAACTACTTCTAATAAAATACTACTTTATATATTCATATTTATATTATTTATTATTATATTATTATATTAATATATATTTATATATTCATATATTCATGTTTAATTTTGTAGACTTGGTGATATCTGACAATATGTTTAATTTGATCTTGACAATTCTTTTGTTGTATTTTGTTGTAAAACTACAAATGTGTATATATCTATAGTAACGGTTATTTTAAATGATGATGGTGTCACTGGAAGACGGCTTTTAGCTAAGTAACATCCATGCAACGCAATACGCTGAAAATGTAATATGTACTTTTTAGTTTTGTTCTTGTAC
This sequence comes from Oasisia sp. SBJ-2009, assembly GCA_964017155.1. Classification (NCBI taxonomy): domain Eukaryota; kingdom Metazoa; phylum Annelida; class Polychaeta; order Sabellida; family Siboglinidae; genus Oasisia; species Oasisia sp. SBJ-2009. Next base: position 9,200,576 of record OZ024865.1, on the reverse strand, counting down.
ATGTTGCATTGTGAAATGAGTCACTTACTTACTTCATGTATCGAACATTTTACAAAAAGCCTTTGAACTGCAGGAACAAATTTCTTCAACCCAGACAGAAACTAGTGTGACAGGTTGAGTGGGGGTAATACTGTTCTGGCAGATGCCATGACATCCTGGTGATGTACCAACATACATGTAGCCATCACTGGCAATGCAAAGCTTTCAGAGAGCAGGTCTATGATAATAACTGTGGCATTACATTCTGGGTCCATCAATATTCGTCTAAAGTGAATGCGATATGTAATGGGGACCTTGGGAACACGGGACAATGGTTCATCACAAGGGTCCGTACACATCTGAACATTTGAAATTCAAGGCTATTCAAGACTTTTCAAGGCTATTTGAAAAAATATTCAAGACTGTTTTAATGACGTCTGTACTTTTAATCGCTGTAAATTAACATTGAAAACATCAATCCAAATGAATTGCATCACACTGGACCAACTTATTTTACTCGACTAAGAAGAAAATGGCGCGACCATGATGAAATGCTGATTGCCCAATGAGCACGAGTTATTCTTGTGCATCGGCTTTCCATTCTGCCTGACTGCCACTGGCCCACATCTGTTAGTTTGTCACAACAATTGAGTCAAAAAATATTTTATTGACTTTTTTAATTTCAAGACTACTTCAAGGATTTCGAGGCTATGAATTTGGTCCAATCACATTCAAGGCTTTTCAAGGCCCCGTACGGATCCTGCATCACAATAGCATGAAGTCAGACGGGCAAGACACTGAGCACTGACCTGCAGTCTGGCTGCCTGCGCCGCTTGCACCTGCGCCACATTCGTGACGAGCGGTGCCGTGATAGACTTCTGGACAGTGGTGAGTCCGGCCACCACTTGCTGCCCCGCGACCTGCTGACCTCGCTTCAACTGCTGCTGTTTCAGCTGCTCCTGCAAGCAAGCAGCCATCCATCATCTTGCCAAACAAGGAGCTCTCAGGATGAGCTCTTTCAACAGAAGGACCTCCCTGACACACAGTTCTAACGTCACTAGGAACTTTTTCACTGCAAGTTCTCGTAAAAGAAATAGCTGTTTTGATACAAGGAGTTATTTGATACAAGGAGTTATTTGATACAAGGAGTTATTTGATACAAGGAGTTATTTGATACAAGGAGTTACTTGATACAAGGAGTTACTTGATACAAGGAGTTATTTGATACAAGGAGTTATTTGATACAAGGAGTTACTTGATACAAGGAGTTATTTGATACAAGGAGTTATTTGATACAAGGAGTTATTTGATACAAGGAGTTACTTGATACAAGGAGTTATTTGATACAAGGAGTTATTTGATACAAGGAGTTACTTGATACAAGGAGTTATTTGATACAAGGAGTTATTTGATACAAGGAGTTACTTGATACAAGGAGTTATTTGATACAAGAAGAGTTATTTGATACAAGGAGTTACTTGATACAAGGAGTTATTTGATACAAGGAGAGTTATTTGATACAAGGAGTTATTTGATACAAGGAGTTATTTGATACAAGGAGAGTTATTTGATACAAGGAGAGTTATTTGATACAAGGAGAGTTATTTGATACAAGGAGTTACTTGATACAAGGAGAGTTATTTGATACAAGGAGTTATTTGATACAAGGAGTTATTTGATACAAGGAGAGTTATTTGATACAAGGAGAGTTATTTGATACAAGGAGAGTTATTTGATACAAGGAGTTACTTGATACAAGGAGAGTTATTTGATACAAGGAGAGTTATTTGATACAAGGAGTTATTTGATACAAGGAGAGTTATTTGATACAAGGAGTTATTTGATACAAGGAGAGTTATTTGATACAAGGAGTTATTTGATACAAGGAGAGTTATTTGATACAAGGAGAGTTATTTGATACAAGGAGTTATTTGATACAAGGAGAGTTATTTGATACAAGGAGAGTTATTTGATACAAGGAGAGTTATTTGATACAAGGAGTTACTGTTTAAATATGAATGAGTTGGCGCAATAAATTCTCAACTACATTGGTGCAAGTTATATTGAAGGAAATAAGCTCTTTTAACACTCCTCCTACGTGAAGAGTTTCCTCAACACAAGGCGCTCCCAACACTACACCCTCTCTCAACAAACGGAGCTTCATCAAACCAGGCTCTTTCAAACATGAGCCCTATCCAGTGACAGTTATAGCCATAATTTAGTTTTCTATTCTGACTTCTGATTGTTGACACAAATACTAAGACATGGTGAAATGATAAAAACATGTCTGTCACGGAAAGCACGGACCAACAGATGGACCAAACTATGGAAAGGATTATGTAGACCAAACCGGTGAGGTGAGGTGGACCAACGGGAGAGTCAGGGCTTTATGCAGGACCAAATGTGCCTGATGACCTGAAATAGGCTACAAACACACATGACACCATTTACACTCACTTTCAAGGGATAACTAACAATATCTATGGTTTTGGAAGACCTTTTTGCTCCTTTTTTACCTGTTCACCACCCGTCCTCCCATATTTCTACCCGTCCATATTCGTTTTTACCCGTCCAAATGATGGGCGGACAGGTCTCTACACAAAGCTATGGGAAGACCCTACCTGCTGTCTCAACTTGGCGATGCTCTGCTGCTGTTGCCTTATTGCCTGGATCTGCTGCAACTGGACGGGGGTCAGCGGCTTCTGGGGAAGGGCGCCACCTGGTGGACACAACACACAACACTATACACAAACACCCAGCGTGGCAACAGTCACAATCTACACTCGTCTGGCTTATCCTAACACCACATGAGAACAAACACACACAGCTGCAACACAACTCATCATTAGTGAAGAAACGAACATCTCATTACACAACCTTCGACATCACTGCAACCATGAAATTAACTGATTTGGTGACAGCAAGATGTATAGGTACATAAATAAATAAAATTAGTATGTTTTAAAGTATTTATTATTTTTTAAATAATTTTAGTGAAATAATCACAGAAAATGTTTTGTCTTAAATTATTTAAATTAGTTTTATAGATCATATATTCTCTAATTTGTTTATATATCATATATTCTCTACATTTTAATTAATTTTATATTTATGCTAATGTCTTAAATTATATATTATATCAATCTATTTTAACAAATATACTTTGCATGTTTTATGTACCTATTTCAATCTGTATGATTGCCCAGAGTGAAATTAAACTATTATAATATTATTACAACTGTCACTTTACCAAAAATGATCACCAAATATATATATATATATATAAATTTATACTGCCAAATAGTGATGAATCCCAAGAAACCTTCAACCAACCTTTTAATGTCGGATTTAAAATAAAAATAAATAAAGTGAAGGACACTTCGGGGTGTCACCCTGGACTGACCTGCCTTCTGGGTGGCGACCAGTTGGGGGGTCATGGTGGAGATGACCTGTGACCCGAGACGAGCCTGCTCAGGGGTCAGGATGGCGGCCCCCAACTCCGAGGCTCCCACGCCCCCTGTGGTGGCGCGGGCCGCCCGCTGCACCAGGCTACTGTTACTGGCCACCTGAGACACACAGTTAGCAATATCACCAAACATTTCAACCACAGTACCTAGAAATAACAATCTTTCTTTCCGTCACTGCTAAATCTGACCATGCGATGTCTATGCGGAACCTAATAATTTGTCTTTCTGTATTGTACATGTTCAAGGGTAAATGTTTTAATTTTATATTAATTTATATACTTTACAAAGGTTTAATACTATACATCTTTAAAACAGTGTTTAATTTATTTTAAATTTATTTATATGATTTTATATAATTTACATACAAAGGTTTACTAGTGTACATCTTAAACCAAAAGTTGACTTGATTACATTTTTTTTTAATTTATATAATTTACATTTATATTTATTAATACATTTATTATGTCTTGTACAGCGCATCGATTCAAATGTGTTTCGTTGTTTTTGTTATAAATCAAATTTTGCTGCTTTTACTGCACTGGAATCTACCCATCTACTCATCAACCTTTGAACACAGGTGATATCTGTGGAATTTGCCTTAGGTGTGTCAGCCAAACTGAAATTGATTGATCTGACAGCAAGAGCAATTTAAAAGCGAGCCATTAAAGTAGCAGTGTTAACTGAATATTGTATACAAGCCTGGAAGCCATATCGCAAGGTCAAGGAAGAGAGAAGGACTAGAGGACATGAAGATACATTAGCAAAGAAGTAGTGAAGACTAGATATTAGAAAATTTTCATTTTCACAAAGAACAGTTAACGAATGGAACAGACTACCAGCTGATTGTGTAGGTGCTAGTAGTGTTAATACAACATTATATTTAAAAATAAAATTGACATATACCTAAGGGCGGGGTATACTTAGATAGATAGGTTGGACTCTCCATAAGCTAAACGGCTTCCTTGTCCACCTGCCATCTAGAGTTGAATCTCTAGGTGGCAATCTTGTTAAATCTTGTTAAAAATGTGAAAACTGCTAAAAGACACATGCTAACATCCCACCAAGAAGTAGATGGATCTGCCATGTTTTGAGAAATGAGAAGGGCATTACTGGGGGTGCTTAAAGGGCAACAAAAACAGAGGATAAACCAGAACAACTTGGAGAAGCACTGTGGAAGGGGACAAGGCCAAATGCACCTAATCTGCAGTGAGGCACCAAAACAAGCTACAGACTGCCTGGTAATCTTCCAGTAAACTCGCCTAAATTATTAGGGCCTTTTCAAAACGTTTTTACCACTTTTTTCTGAATGTCATTTTACATCACTTCCGGTACAAAGAAGTAAAATATTTTTTTATTGTGTTTTATATCAATTTAATTTAATCTTGTTAAAACTGACCGACTGACTGACTAACACGTCTAAAGGCGACTCACAGTGGGTGCAAACGTCTGACTGCCGCGTCTACTGATGGTGGTGAAGGTGTTGTTAGCGGCCAGGCCACCGGTCACTGTGTTCACCACAATACTGCCCGCCGCCACGCTCAGGTTACGCGCCACCGACGCAGTGACCAGTGGGCCGGACACGGCCTTCTGGACGGCCACACTGCCCACCGGCTGGAACACAGACAGGAGCATTAAGGAGTCATCTCATAACTCATTAAGGTGTCCATAATAGGGAGGGGGGGGGGGGGGTGCAGTAGTATTCTCTCTATGACCCCACACTGGACATGTTCCATGTTAATGAGTACCACTGCACTGATAACAAAATAATCTGATAGTTATCTTTTAGACATTTATTAAATATTAACATACCGAATGGGCTTTTTACTGACTAGGCGTGGGAATTATAATAATAATTTTTATTTGTAAAGCGCCGTATATCCGGAAAAATTTCCGCTCAGAGGCGCATAAAATACATTGTAACACACACATATTTAAAATATTCATAATCAGTTAAACTTGCAGGTAAAGACGAAATGATAAATGATAATAAATAGATAATTAAATAAAGCTTCTAAAAGTCCTAGTTCATAAGCTAAACTTATCAGCAATAAATAGATAAAATAAAACTATAAATAAATATTAAAATATATTAATAACTTAATAAAGTAAAAAAATGCAAAACTATAATTATACTTAAAATAAATTCATTATAAAATACCCTAGAAGTTGGACTTAAAAAGTTCAAGTGAGTTTTGTTTTGTATTAATAACGAGTTATCAAACTGATAAATAAATTTTGTCTGGATGGATATATATACAATGTCATATTTTATACCATTTTCCCAATAGAATTGTAAACTAGCTCACTCACTGGATTCTTTTATTTCATGCATGAAATTACATTTAGCATTTTTATTACAACTCACGTGGATTGTTGTTGCCGTGGTTACGACCTGTTGACCCTGCATGATGGCCACCTGTGAGGTAGCACCAGCCGCTACAGCTGCTGCAGCTGCTGCTACCTGCTGCTGCGCCCTCTGCTGGGCTAGTTGCTGCTCAGCAACAGCTTGCTGTAAACAAAACAGTGTTTTAACACGGGAAACAGTAAATATATAAAGAATCACACACGCAAACAAACCTATGTACATACCTAGACACTTACAAAGGCAGATTCAAGGGCTACTCGCACACAATTCATTGTCATCAACAATGTACTGATCATCTTCCATTTCCAAACTTTTTATTCCTAAAACTAAGCTCAATATTGGCAAACATGCTTTCTTTGTAGCTGTGCCAAAAATCTTCAATAAACTCCCTATTACAATAAAATGTTCTGAAACTATAGTCACCTTTGGTAAAAACAATCAAAACATATTTGTTTGAAAGTGCTTTACCACTATAAATGTTTGGCAGTTAGTTGCTCCAATGACGTGTTTTGCCTGTTCCCCGTTTATGATTACATCAAATGATCTTATTTGTTGCGCCTCTGAGCTTCAATTTTCAAGGATACAAGCGCTATAGAAGTGTTACAATTATTATTATTATTCTTATTTTTTGAAGGTTGTGATTCTGTTTAATGCAATGATTTCAGAAAAATGAACACACGACACAATACTTACGTTTTGTCGTTTCTCCTTGGCGATCCTGTCTGCGCGGTTGGCAGCCACTTGGATAGGAGACAGCGGCTGCTCGTAGTTGATGCCACTCTCTGCCAGGACGGCCGCGTGCTTCGGGTTCTTCAGCATGGGGTTGGCGAGGGTGGGGCGCAGTGTGGGGGTGCGCTTGGCCGCGATGGCCTTGCACGCCTCGAAGCGGTCGGAGTGCTGCTTGGTGAGGGAGGCGTGGTTGTCCTGCAGGAACAGTTGACTCGTGCGCATCGGCCGGTTGTTCTTTGTCTGAAGCACACACTACACACTGTAGAGCGCAGTGGCTCGGGGGTAGAGCTCCGACTCTCGACTACGAGTACCCGGGTTGGAATCCTGTACTGCAGTGTTAAAACCTTGGGCAAGTTTTTTCACTCTACACTGCTCCAGTTCACTCAGCTGTATAAATGAGTACCTGGCTATAGACAGTGGTGGATATGTGTACGCGCAGCCTTTCGCACATTAATTATAGCATGTGGCTGGATGCTTCCCAGAGAAGTTGAGATGGTATTTGATTGAACAGTTCTGCCGGGGAAGTAAAGTGTAAAAGCACTTTGAGCAGTCCTATGGACTGAATATTGCGCTATATAAAAACTTACCTTTACTTTTTTACGACACAGGGCAGGGCGATGAACCACGGTTCAATTACTTACTGGACTGGTAAAACGATGATCAAACTGGTTATAATAATTCGGTTTCTTAATATATGATTAATTACCGGGTTATCACATGTCAACTCCATGTATTTATGTAATAAATCACTGTCATGGATGATGGCGTACTACAGTCACGTGATTTACGCTTGCTATCAAAATATGCCTCAAAACTTGTTTGCCTCGTGTTAATTTGCGACAAATAACTTTGCTGAGAGGTTATATACATCCTAACGAACAGCCCGTGGTATTTATGCTACAAATGCTTTGTCCTTTCGCTGCACACTGATGATTTTACATTTACTGCGCAGAAACGTCAATCGGAAAGTTTATAATGCCGGAAACATGTAAGTGCTACAACGTCAAAACCACATGTGGCTCCCCACCTTGTAGATGCCCTTGGACTTCTTCTGTTTGCGGGGGTTGATGTCGTACAGGATGCGACCCTCCTCGCGCGGCACAATCACGTTCTCGTAGCGGTACTTGCACTGTTTGGCCGAGATGTACGTGTGACTCGTGGCGTTGACCACCTCGGCCACCAGGTCCCAGTTGGGGATGTGGGCGGGGGAACTCGTCGTCAGGTTGAGGGGCAGGCCCAGCAGCGTCTGCACCACCTGGACACGGTCAACAAGTTAGGGGTGATCTCAAAACACGCAGAAAAACCACAAACTTTTACGGGTGATCTCAAAACACAGAAAAACCACAAACCTTTAGGGGTGATCTCAAAACACAGAAAAAATACAAACTTTTAGGGGTGATCTCAAAACACAGAAAAACTACAAACTTTCTTTTCCTCCTACACAAACTCGAAATATTATGTAAAGTTCAATTACCATGATTTAAAAAACAGTGCCTGATCACTTGTCTCTTTCGGTTGCTTTGGCTGGTCTTGTTGAAAATAGTTTTGTTTCTAATCAAAACTAAATAAAATATGGTCATAAATGAGCCGGCAATGTGCCATGGGTACACAAAAGGGTTGACTTGTGTGGGAGTGACCATAAATCTACGACTAAAATTTTTATTGTGAAATGTGTTTTGCCATAGCGACATGAAGAGCTCCTTTCCGAAGTTAAGGCTGTCATGGTGCTTGATAAATCAATGCCACTGTGAATAACATCTCCCTCAATGACCTAGGTCTATGTGAAACTGAATAATTTTGGCAGTTTCGAATTCTTCCTCTTCTTCCTCTGTTGCTGAGGTAGAAATGTATGTGGCAAAACACGCACCAATTTGTGGGAATGACGGTGACTTATAATGCCCATATTCTCAAAATACTTACACAGTTTCTGTCAAAGATAGTATTGCACTGAGCATTTCCGGAGGCAATCTTGTTTCAGTCAAGTAATCAATTCCCTAAGTTCCCTGACTCCAGTCAGATACTATCTAGCAGAAATGATATTCACGAGGCCGTTTTGATCTTCCATTTCACAAGGTCATACATCATTCTGGAGTCGGGTACAATTTATTTCATTAAACTATTTCAGGGATCACACCTAGATGTGCATACCGCGACAGTACGGGAAATAGTGGGAAATATAGTTTCAATGAACCTGAAGTTTGGGATAAGATCATTTAACCGATTTGAGAAGCCCTCTGGTGGCTGTCAAGATGGACCTGTGAAAGACAAGCTCGCATTCACAACATCCCAGTTGACCTGTGTTGACCTTAAACCCAGGCTGTCAGCACCCATTTTTAAGTATAATGTTCTTAACACTTGGTCGTGTTCAACGTATACAGCCTGCCAAACTGCATTTAATAAGCGGAAAACTGTGTGTGCAGTTTAAAGGTCTGACAGCTGATATAAACAAACCAATCCATTTGTAAACAGCCACCACTGTCACTTACTACCACCTACTGTTGGCTCTGTCCCACTGTCCAGACCAAGTGAGGATGGAATAGCCAACTGAACAAACAACTATGAATGATTTAAGACTTGAGGCAATCCGTCAGCTACGGACCTTGTTCACGTACTGGTGTCACGTGTGTTGCCTCAGATTTCGGCAACACACGTGACACTAGTACGTGAACAAGGTCCGTAGCTGACGGATCGAAACGTCGTACTCATCTTCGACATTAAGCTCCAAAGTAAAAGAAATTATACTACAATATACCATTGTTGAAGCCATGAGCAATATATTCACTATCAGGAAGGAATGGCTGACATGTATCCCAGGACATTGTCCTACCTGCAGCAGTGCCCAGTCCTCGTGTATGAGCCACTCGGGCTGGTCATGTGTCGTGTCCATCAGAGGTCTGTTGACCGCCGACAGGGGCTGGGGCTTGAAGGGCTTCAGCAGGGCATGGTGCTTCAGTTTGACGAGCTTGCTCGCGTCACGCCGCAGCGCCGACATCGGCCGGTTGAAGAGAGACCGTGGGACACGAGGCTGCTCCTCCTTGCGAACCTTGATCTTACGGGCTGAAATACGGGAAAGGTTCGGGGTCAAAGGTAAATACCTAAGCAGGGTGAATGTGTCCACCGTTATCACATGAATTGATGATGTTCAAGGAGACAGGTTAGAAAATATAGTCACATATTAAAAACCTATCACACACCAATGTATTAAAATGTCACTGCCAACCAGACTTGTTGACCATGTGATTATTCAAAATGTTCACTTATGTGTAATGTAACATTGTTCACCCTAGCATCACTCAGTCTGAATCATCTCAAAACAAATGATCTATGTTAACAAATATTATTACCATAACTCGACACATAAAACACTTTCTTACCATACAACATATTTCAATCCATAAAACAGTTTGAAGTGATCTGTTTCACACAGCCTAGATGCTCCACTCCAGTCAGATACTATCTAGCAGAAATGACACTCACAAGGTCGCTATGACCTTCCATTTCACAAGGTTATACATCATTCTGGAGTTGGCAATATATTTGTAGACCTACATAGCCCTTTCTCAGAGAAACTACATTTCTCATTTTACCCATGCAGCACATGTACTTTTAAAAATTGCTAAATAAATACACAAAACAATCCATGTGCAAATTACAAGAAGCACTGATAAATTAAATTCAAGGCAAATGATGGATGTCTTTCTTAGAGGTAACGATACTACTCTCATGTCACTCATTTGGTTGTGAAGTTAAGTTTGTTCCACCAGTCAACCTCATCTGACTACAACGCAACTGATTTTGGCCAGAAATGTTATCTAAACTGTCATTTTTTTCATTCGTATATGCGACATATGCTGTGCCATACAATATTAGCCCTAATGTAGAGACAATACAGAATTACATATATTGGCAACAATAACAAAATGTTAAAAAAAGTTACCGTTTCATTTTCCTGACATTTTACCGCAATCCAACATTTTTATTTAACATTTACACACTGGGCTAAATATGGAAAATATGTTAACACGAAAAGATCTTCTCAGACACTAACAGTAAGTAGCATGGCATGAGTGAGACTTACTCATGGCTGGGTCTACTCGGATGCGCTTGTGTTCCTTCTTCACGTAGACTGGAGGCAGCTGACTCTCGGGCATCACCGACGGCTCGTACAGGAAACTGACACACTGGTCTATGTAGAGGTCGTGGTCATCCTGGGGCGGGGTTGGGGGGGTCCACATCTGTCAACACACTCTCATGTCAGCAAACTACATTACACACAGGCACTCTCACGTCAGCTACACTCCACTACACTCCACTCCACTACACTCCACTCCACTACACTCCACGTCAGCTACACTCCACGTCAGCTACACTCCACGTCAGCTACACTACACTACACTACACTACACTACACTACACTACACTACACTACACTACACTACACTACACTACACTACACTACACTACACTACACTACACGTTGGCTACACACTGGCTACACACTGCACTGCACTGCACTGCACTGCACTGCACTGCACTGCACTGCACTACAGCACACTACACGACACACAGGCACCGTCTTCTATAGACTGAAAAGTACACTGAATCTAACAAAGTATCTGAAAGATTTATATTGCTTCAATTTCATCAATAAGCTTCGCAGATTTAGTCAAATTGACAATATTAATATGATGGTTCAACCAGATAAGGCACTTATTCCAATTTGGTTTGCACAATTAGTGGATCAAATTAAATTAATTAGATATATATATTATATATATGTTTGATACTAAAACTTTCTGACAAATGTATTCTAGTAATTACCAGTATCACAAATAAATAAATCTGATAAATATATTCTAGTCATTACCATAGTATCACAAATATGAAATCCTTATCGGTGATAATTATCATAAACTAAAATTATTACAGGGAATATTTAAGATCTTTTGCCATGATTAGTTAACTTATACGAAACATTTCTGGATTTCTATCATCCCCATTCCTGGACACTGTTTTCCATGTGCTAAATTAAAGGGGTTTATTATTAACACCAAGGTTTATTATCAACATATATACCCTAGTGCCAACACATTTGTGCAGTTTTAATGACGTTTTTATATATATATATATATTCTATAGATAATTGCTGACAACTGGACTTGAACCCAACACTGGCCACCGACCAGACAAAAAGTTTATCATAATCCATGACACTGACTGGCCACTGTCCACTTACCAGCATGTGGTCAGCGGTGTGGTCACACTGGTACACCTGTGGTCAGAAACAAGGTCACGTTACAACACAGCCAACTCCTGACACTGCTGTGATGGTCTCTAGTTATGACGTCACAGAACCTCCTGCCAGCACATCAATAGTGCCACTTTTGTTCACATTCACTGCGAAATCCCACACACCTAGTTTTCATCCCCCCTTTGTCCCCATGGGAGGAAGAAACAGCAGGGTGTCTCCGCTGCCATGCCAAGTTTTTACAACACACTCCCTGCTAGTGGTGTTACTTCAGAAAACTATGTCAACAACATTTCAGAGTCAACTGAAGGTTTCACTACTGCCTCCTGTCCATCTCCCTCAGTTTAGCCAGCTGTCAACAGCTTCAACATTGTACTATCAGTTTCACATTTGCTAAAGCCTGTAATTTTTAGTTCTTCATTAGGTTGCAAGGATTTACAATATGCCACAACCTATGGGTGCTATCATAATAACAATACAACCCATAGTTAAAACAGTGTGGTGGTTAGATCATCCCATGATTCAACTGTGTAGATCTTTCTTGCACAGATAACACAAATCCTCAGTCCCCCAGTGGTCACAATGCGTCTCATCTGCGTTCTTTTATCGACATTTAGGCCCCCACACAAGACTGTGCCATTGTGCTATGGAATAGGACTTTGATAAAAACAACTAGATATTGATCCAGTGGTGTTATCTGTCCCTCATTTATGTCCAAGGAATTCATGGAAATGTTACTCTTGTTAATTGTTTTTTTAAACTGAAAAGTAACTCGGAGAACATAAATGGCCATGGTTGCACCACCTAGGGCTGGCTGTTCATGAGTTGGCTTCTGTGATGTGATTTTAGGTATGACAATTCTTAAAACATGCAAATGAACCAAGAGTGCTATGGTTACCTACTTGAGTTGACTTAACCAAGTTGGACTCGTAACGTTGAACAGTATCAGCCATCTAATTATACTTCTCAACAGTGGACTAGGGCATACCAATTTGTGGTAAAAGATTGTTCTTATAGAACCCTGTACTAAGTCTACTACTGCTCAAAGTGCTTTATACTTCACTCACTGGCAAACATGTTCAACTGAACACCATCTCAACTTCTCTGCGAAGCATTCAAAAATTAATAACTATTTGTACACAAATATCTATAAGGGTTTATAGCCGAAAGATCTTTCCCAAGGCTTGACACAGCAGCAGAAGGTATCTACTGTAGAATGAGGGTCTGATACCCTAGCCACTGTGTGTCCACTACCAGGTTCCACAGGCATTGGACACACAAAGGGCCAACATGTTGGAGACATCACCTTTGGGACGGACCAATCTGGCAGTCTCACTGTAGATCCAAATGAAAGTGCCAGCTAGTTTTAAGTACATTCGATGATCATGCAGTTACTGTTTTCGAACTAGCAACACATTACATTTAAACCGTTCCCCTGTCTGTCATAATCCAGGGTAGTAATTGATATTGGGGATTGTTGGAACATATACATCAAAGGGTATTGCAGTCAACCTGGCTCGCTTTGGCAATATTTCTAATGGGTCTACAGCTTACCAGTTGAAAATGCTCCAGGTGATGTTATTCAAATAGCAACATCGCAACAGACTTATTAATCACTAACTGCTATTTGGCATGTAGTATTCATTCAACATGTATTGTAGTCATAAGGTAATTAATGTTTAAATTTTACAGAACAGCCCACTGCTCACTACACTTGGAACAAGTAGGCAAAAACTGCATGATCACCAACAGTTCACCAGTGGCACTCTACACAACCGTGTACCATTCACCTCCAATCCCTCATACCTGCACGTAAACCTTGTGGGTTGATTAACTAACACACAATGTAGTCACGGTAAATGTTGCCTTTTTCCTTGCACATTTCAATTTTTCATACAAAACTCAAATAATTGTTTCATTTAATTTGGCAAATCGTTGAATGGCTACAGAAGCAATTTGTTTTGTTTACATAAAATATTTTGTTTTGATGAATAAAACCTTACCAATGTATGCAACACGAGAACGCCACTAAACCCAGATCATTTTCAAAATGCAATTTTGGAATCAGCACAATATTTCTGGGTGCTGGGAGATGAACTAAGGCAACATTTGGTTTAGTGTGACTACAACTACCTGGGTTAGACAATGCCGATCTGTGCACATATCTCACTCCCTGGAGCTGCCATGGAAGTGCAGTGTGGTCGGACACAAGCTCTTTCCCCACTCCCAAAAACCCCAACCCCTTCCCAGTCTACGTGTGTCCCCCCACACTGCACTAGCAGGCACCTGCCCTGTTACAAATTTTGATTTCAAAATCATTCCTCCAGGATGAAAAAAAAACAAGAATTTTTTTTACTTTTTTTTAAATTCAAAACTCAAGGAGTTCGCAAAGAGCCGAATATGCACCGGATCAACATTGTCGACACCCGGATGGGAGCTGATGTCAACCAACCACACAGGCACTACGAGAGCAGCACTCCAAGCAATGAGAACAGCACACAGTCGCTATGGTCTTCAACAATTTTATTACAAACAATCACAGTTTGACACGAACGTTGGCAACACACGTCGCCACGCCGTTCGTCACTTCCAACATCTTACATCATCGATGAATTCACACATTCAACTGTACAAAAACACATCGTCCATTGCAGTATAATATAAGCATCTTGCATACACAAACACTCTGACACTACATCTTCCACTATTACGCCCAACAATACTTGCAGAGCACATGTCAATGAATAGATTACCTGAACACCAGAGTAACACTCCGACCCAATGTAGCCATATATCCCCTCTCATCACCGGTTCCCTTCCCTTTACACAAAGGTACATTTTTCTTTCAGAAGTAACACATTTAGCAGATTACAGAAATACTAAAAGTAATTTAAGGTCAACTGGACACAATTTTCCTGCAGTTTTACAATTTTCTTATGCAACTATATAACGAAGAAAGGACATGGTCCCACACTATATAATGTTGGAAGAAATGTGTTGCAGTGCTAGTATCAAGCTGAGTATTACACAACCAAATCCTACACTTACGAGCACCAAAGCAAGACATCTGACTAACCATTGAACAGTGCAGAGGTAACACAAGCCTTCAAACTAAAATACGGAGGATAAGGCAACAGTGCAAATCAGTAACAGAATTGTGTATGGCAGAAGAGCAAGATATAAAATGACCGCAGCCGAAATCACAACCCTGCTCAGCAGTTTTCAATTTGAATACAGGTATAAACAATGGCAACATTGATATCACCTAGTTATATACAAAAAAATGTAGTTTTTGATATCTGCAGTGCATTTAGATAAAACACCATGTGCAATCTGCTGGCTGAACTAAACCCCCCATTTCAAAACAACTTCTTTCACAAGTTTGCATAGGCGCACGCACACCGTTTCACAAGAACCGAACGACACCGCACGCTGTCATACCAGAGGTCAACATTACCTTTTAACAAATAAATAACTGAAACGAACAGAACTCTGGATGAATAACGACGATTACAATCACCTAGGGGGCAGAATTCATCATACGGGGTCCTTCCCTATGGTCCCGTTTGTGTCCGCGTGCGCCACCGGTGCCCGCGTCTGTGACGTCGCCGGCACCGCTATCAACTGGGGCTGGAGTAGTATCGGCTGCTGCGCCGCCGCGGCCGCACTGATGCGACTGAACAGATTGAACCCGACCGGCGCCGCTTGGAGCAAGCTCGTGGCACTGGCGGTGCTCGCGGTGCCATCCTGGTGCAGCTGTAGCGCCATCTTTTCGAGGATCGGCACTGTGTTGCTTGGCACGTGGTGGCGATACACAATGTTAGGACCGAGCACGCGGTTCTGCACCTGAGTCGGTCCATTGCTGGTGACCAGCCGTGCCGTGGCCAGGTTATTGACAACGGGGACACTCGAGTTGGGCAGAGACAGCAGCACCGTGCGCGTGCCGGTGGTGGCAAACTGTGACATCACGCTCACCTTCGTCAGCGGCTGCTGCTGGCGGACGTGTATCACGTTCTTCGGGCCGAGCTGGCCGGCCGCACGCCGCGTCCGAATCACCAGGTTCGGATTCGACCACGGCTGAACCACTACCGCCACCTGGCGGGGAGGTGTGCCAACAGTGGCGGTCGCCAGCTGTCGCGGAGGCGTGCCGACAGACACCGGCGTCACCTGGCGGATTGGCATGCCAACGGACGCCGTTATGACTTGGCGAGTGGGCGTGGCAACAGACACTGTCGCCACCTGGCGGATAGGTGTGCCGACAGACGATATGACGACATGGCGGACGGGATTGCCGACGTGACGGGGTGATTGGACGACAGACGTCGGCACCACCAAGCGAGGCGGTCGCGCGGCAATCGACGTCACATGACGGGGCGTGGCCACACACGTCTGCAGGCGCACCCTGGCGGGACTGGCAAGCACCGGCTGTTGCATGCTGGGAAACCTTTGGGGTACGGCCACCTGGAGGGGGCCACGGACACCAGTGGTGCCGCCGGCCGCACTGTAAGTGACATAGATGCACTGTGTGGTGGGTGGGGGTGGAGGCTGACTAGCAGCGACAAGACTAGCAGCAGCGACCTTTGCCGGTCCAGGAGGCCTGCCCCTGCCGCGGGGCGATACCCCGGCCTTTGCCACTTTCTTCACAACAGGTGGCGCCACGTGATTCGACACATGACTATCTGACTTTGAAACCCGTTTTTGTGCTACAGTTACGACTTCAGCGGTGGTACCCGTTGGACTGGACTTGGAACTAGTCGGGCCACGTCGGCCATGTTTAGGGGCCTCATCTGAGGGGGTGGCTGGACTAGTGAGAGAGGGGGTGGAGGTGGAGGGGGTATCTACTGGGGGGCCCGAGGACCGTGCCTTGCGGGAACGCCCACACTTCTTATCACGGCCAGGTTTCTTCACCTGACTGTAGGCGTCGTCTCGCGAGTACGTGAAGAGCATCTCGTCCTCCTCAATCTCTGCTCGTCGCTCCTCCTCCTGCTTGAGCACCTTCAGTCGACTCAACTCCCACTCCTCCTTCGCCAGCGACACCTCCTCCTGGGAACACAGCAGGTGGAGGGTTAACATACTTCCCAAACACACGGGGTACATGGTTAACACACTTGCCAAACACACAGCCGGTACAGGGTTAACACACTTGCCAAACACACAGGGTACAGGATTAACACACCTGGTACAGGGTTAACACATTTGCCAAACACACCTGGTACAGGGTTAACACACTTGCCAAACACACACCTGGTACAGGGTTAACACACTTGCCAAACACACACCTGGTACAGGGTTAACACACTTGCCAAACACACACCTGGTACAGGGTTAACACACTTGCCAAACACACACCTGGTACAGGGTTAACACACTTGCCAAACACACACCTGGTACAGGGTTAACACACTTGCCAAACACACAGGGTACCAGGTTAACACACGTCCCAAACACATATGGTACAGGGTTAACACACTTCCCAAATCACACACTTCCCAAAAACACAGGGTAGAGGGACATACATTTCATGCAAACACATTTAAATGACCAGCATCACAATAAAACAAGGCTGTCAGATATTTTGTTTGCTGAAGATACTTTCCCTCGTGACAAAGTTAAAGCAGGAACGAGTGCTATTAAATGTCATGCCTACAACAGGGATTCTTATGTCAGAGGCAGGCCCCAGGAATCAGGGCACGTCCCATCTTAAAATACAATCCAACATGTAACTGTGAACACAGCAAACACCCAATTCTACAGCTTACCCCACTTAAAAATTGCCACCTTAGTGGCTTCGACAGGTATATAAATGTTTGTTTCCAGTTTATAATTATGATTTGATCCATCTATAAAGCAACCAGAAAATGTGCATTTCAACAGTGCGAAAGGTGCGAAAGTCAGCATGGTATCTTTTAGAGTAATATAAAATAACTTTGCAGTTTGCCCGACTCCAGTCAGATACTATCTAGCAGAAATGAGATTCACGAGGCCGCTGTGACCTTCCATTTCACAAATTCATACATCATTCTGGAGTCAGAGAAAACATAATATTCTACAGAGACAATAAAACCACATGCAATGATAATTGTGGCTTGCTCCAAGGAACTGTAGGTAACACATCACATACCTCTGCCTTCTCGAGTTCTTCCGTGGTGAGTGGAGCTAGTTCATTCTCCATAAACGTGACAGCGTACCGCTCCACTGGCGTCAACTGTACGGAAACAATAACTACTGATCGACTGGGTTCACAACCAACACATTCCACAGCTACATAAACACATGTAATGGCAAAACAGCAACAACTTTACACGAGGTAAACAATACCTTACAGCATCATTCATTTAACATCTACATGCAAGCATTTAGACAGCTGTATTAGCCAAGCAGCTTTTCTAACCATAGTATAAACAGACAGCACAGCATAAATTACAAAGTTGTTAGCTGGATTTTGTTAATTTATGGAATATACTGGT
Organism: Oasisia sp. SBJ-2009; assembly: GCA_964017155.1. Classification (NCBI taxonomy): domain Eukaryota; kingdom Metazoa; phylum Annelida; class Polychaeta; order Sabellida; family Siboglinidae; genus Oasisia; species Oasisia sp. SBJ-2009. Next base: position 9,182,321 of record OZ024865.1, on the reverse strand, counting down.
AAAAGGGTTAACATTCTATTAATTCAATTAAAAATAATATAAAGTTGTACAGTACACTGTTATACAAATCATCTATCACCTCTACGTAATGATAGTAATCTTATGATAACCATTATCATCATCAACGGTCTGGACAACTAACCTCCTTGTCAAGCATGGCAAGCTCCTGTTCGACCTTAGACACAGGGCCATCGCGGTGTTGCTCAGCCTCTTTATCATCCCATGGAATGTCCTCATCAAACTCGGCAAGTTCGGCCTTCTGTTCGGCACGCAGAACCTTTGTTGCCTGGATGTCAGTTTCATCCTCGGCTGCACACAGCGCCTATAACAGACACACACACCTTTAACAAACTAACAGAAATTATGTCTTCAAAAATGTCACTGTTCTCAGAAACATGTGATTATCAGACGAGGTCATTAGTCAACAATTACACTTTTAACTTGATTCGTCTTGCCAAAAGTCTAACCTATTTAGTACTGATGTAAGACCACCATAAGGTACTCGTCTGCCATTACCCGACCACAGTACTCTATAAAAGCAGCATTATGCAGGTTGTCTGAATTTCTGTGAGCACAGGTGTAGTGTGGAGTGAGTAGAAATGATGTTTTTGTGCAGCGTGGCACCAGAGCTGTCAGTCGGTGCATTTCTGCGTATTAATACAGTTGTCATTTTGCTTGGTGATGTAATCAGGGGCAACCCGTGGGTGGTTCAAGCAGAAATGGAGGGGTGTAAAGTTTGAAAGAAGTTTGTGGGAGCCTGAGGCATTAGAAGTTCACAAATTTTTCACAGAAGGGAGGGTATATTTGCTGTGAAATTGTCAATAACAGAGCTAATCAAGATTAGTAGGAAATGAAGGAAACGCTATAATGGAAGGCCTGTGGAAAATGCAAATGTGGTGTGACTCCTACTGACCACAGTAAGCTGGTTCATACGTGCGAAGTGATTCAGTTTTGATAACATCCTTGAACAAAGTCACACAGTATTTTCAAAGCTGGAGATGGTGTCAAGCGAATTTGAAAGCGGTTAACTGAATGGGGAACTCGGCAGGATCAAAGGAATTGTCTCACCTGCTCCAACTGTTCCTCCGTGAGGTTGGGCGCCGCCCCCGCGTCACCACCACCACTGGCACCGCTGGTGGGGGTCGCCGCCGGCGCAATGCTCTCACGACAAACCCGCTTCCTCTTGGGTGGCTCCATCGGGCACTGAGCCTCGTGTGGCACCTCCGACTTCTTAGCCGCATGCTTCTCCTTCGCCTGCTTCTCCTTCTCCTTCGCCAGGGCATCGAGTCCCGACGGCTCCTCAAACAGGTCGAGGATCGTGTTCTACAAACACAACACCTCTCTATCAAGTCTTGTGCTCTGATACTACAAACACTCTCTCTATCAAGTCTTGTGCTCTGATACTACAAACACTCTCTCTATAAAGTCTTGTGCTCTGATACTACAAACACTCTCTGTATCAAGTCTTGTGCTCTGATACTACAAACACTCTCTCTATCAAGTCTTGTGCTCTGATACTACAAACACTCTCTCTATCAAGTCTTGTGCTCTGATACTACAAACACTCTCTGTATCAAGTCTTGTGCTCTGATACTACAAACACTCTCTCTATCAAGTCTTGTGCTCTGATACTACAAACACTCTCTGTATCAAGTCTTGTGCTCTGATACTACAAACACTCTCTCTATCAAGTCTTGTGCTCTGATACTACAAACACTCTCTCTATAAAGTCTTGTGCTCTGATACTACAAACACTCTCTGTATCAAGTCTTGTGCTCTGATACTACAAACACTCTCTGTATCAAGTCTTGTGCTCTGATACTACAAACACTCTCTCTATCAAGTCTTGTGCTCTGATACTACAAACACTCTCTGTATCAAGTCTTGTGCTCTGATACTACAAACACTCTCTCTATCAAGTCTTGTGATCTGATACTACAAACACTCTCTGTATCAAGTCTTGTGCTCTGATACTACAAACACTCTCTCTATCAAGTCTTGTGCTCTGATACTACAAACACTCTCTCTATAAAGTCTTGTGCTCTGATACTACAAACACTCTCTGTATCAAGTCTTGTGCTCTGATACTACAAACACTCTCTCTATCAAGTCTTGTGCTCTGATACTACAAACACTCTCTCTATCAAGTCTTGTGCTCTGATACTACAAACACTCTCTCTATAAAGTCTTGTGCTCTGATACTACAAACACTCTCTCTATCAAGTCTTGTGCTCTGATACTACAAACACTCTCTGTATCAAGTCTTGTGCTCTGATACTACAAACACTCTCTATAAAGTCTTGTGCTCTGATACTACAAACACTCTCTGTATCAAGTATTGTGCTCTGATACTACAAACACTCTCTCTATAAAGTCTTGTGCTCTGATACTACAAACACTCTCTGTATCAAGTCTTGTGCTCTGATACTACAAACACTCTCTCTATAAAGTCTTGTGCTCTGATACTACAAACACTCTCTGTATCAAGTCGTGTGCTCTGATACTACAAACACTCTCTCTATAAAGTCTTGTGCTCTGATACTACAAACACTCTCTCTATAAAGTCTTGTGCTCTGATACTACAAACACTCTCTCTATCAAGTCTTGTGCTCTGATACTACAAACACTCTCTCTATCAAGTCTTGTGCTCTGATACTACAAACACTCTCTCTATAAAGTATTGTGCTCTGATACTACAAACACTCTCTATAAAGTCTTGTGCTCTGATACTACAAACACTCTCTCTATCAAGTCTTGGGCTCTGATACTACAAACACTCTCTGTATCAAGTCTTGTGCTCTGATACTACAAACACTCTCTCTATCAAGTCTTGTGCTCTGATACTACAAACACTCTCTGTTACAAGTCTTGTGCTCTGATACTACAAACACTCTCTCTAACAAGTCTTGTGCTCTGATACTACAAACACTCTCTCTATAAAGTCTTGTGCTCTGATACTACAAACACTCTCTGTATCAAGTCTTGTGCTCTGATACTACAAACACTCTGTATCAAGTCTTGTGCTCTGATACTACAAACACTCTCTCTATCAAGTCTTGTGCTCTGATACTACAAACACTCTCTCTATCAAGTCTTGTTCTCTGATACTCCAAACACAACACATGTCTCTATCAAGTCTTGTGCTCTGATAAAGGCATAGAGGCCATATCGCAAGAAGGATATTGACTAGACATTAGAAAATTCTCATTTTCACAAAGAACGGTAAATGAATGGAACAGATTATCAGCTGAGTGTGTCGGTGCTAGTAGTGTTAATGTTTAAAAATAAAATCGACATAAGGGCGGGGTACATTTAGATAGATAGGTTGGACTCTCGATAAGCCAAAGAGCTTCCTTGTCCAACTGCCATCAAGAGTTGATTCTCAAGGTGGCAATCTTGTTAAATCTTGATACTCTGCACGCAGCAACTCTCTTCTTCACTTTGATGTGGCATTACACTTTATTTACTGTGTGTTCTCTGTATTGAAATATTTTGCTGCATATCTCACTCCAAAGGGAACCTATACGATCGGTAGGGGGGCGCTGATATGCAACTCGGGCATATGACGTAATTGCGCTGACGAATTCTTTTAGACGCCAACTGTTATTACTATAAGGCATATTTACAATGTGTTAACGAATGGGTATAATGAATGAATGCAGAAAGACAAGGTAACGGAACGCTGCTGGTTGACGGCATGAGGCCTGAGCGGGGTAACAGCGCCCCCTGGTTTATTAGTTCTGTACGTTCCCTATTAGTGCATGTCACACAACCAACTTTGATGAACAAGCAAACTTACAAAAGCACACTAAAAAAATCTGGCCACTTTAGATTTGTGAGAACATTGAGAGAACCTAGACCTATACACCGAGAAACTACCGACCTGCTTGAAGAAAGCCGTTGTGAAGTTGCCTCCCTCAATGGCGACGTCACCAAGCATTCGCTTCTGATTCGCCTTCTTCAGGATATTTTCTTCTATGGTCTTTTCACTGATTAGTCTACAAGTGAGCAACACAAGATGAAATAACTTCACGAAAACGTATCTAATGTAACGATTGGCCAGTACAACTACGCAAATGTAAATTATTTCAACTGCACAATAGCGTACATCTACGTACATCTACGCACACCACACAATCACATTTTCAGACATTCATTTGCAATATTTTGCCCCACAAAAATATAATTTGTTCGATACCTTTGAAGAAATCTATTTGTAAGACTAATGTTACACATTCAGTAACATTGCTGTCAGCATGCACTAACTTGTTTATATTGCCAAGACCTACTACTATGACACATGCTCTCACCGGTAGATGTGGACATCTCGTGTCTGTCCAATACGATGACATCGGTCCTGTGCCTGGGCATCCATTGTGGGGTTCCAGTCACTGTCGTAGAAGATGACCGTGTCAGCACCCGTCAAGTTGACACCGATGCCTCCGGAGCGAGTCGACAGGATGAAGCAGAAGATTCGCCGGTCCATGTTGAAGCGTTCCATGAGAATCTGGGTGGAGGAAGAAACAAACGTGAGTTCACCTAGACGACACTTCCTTCGTTACACCAGGAAATCACAAGTAAATGTTGTGTTGTGTGTGCATTTTGTGAGAACAATGTCCAAGAACATTTCAAAATGAGTTACTGTATGGGACTGTCACCTAGAGGAATGTAATTGTTCGCTTTCATTCAGGATACATGTATATATATATATATATATATGTGTATGTATATGTAAAAGTCAAGAGTGTGTGTGTATATATTATATATTTCAGGATATACGTGTATACTGTGCGTGTATGCGTGCGCACGTGCGAGATAGTAATAACTATTATGCAATTAATCACAAGAAAGATCAAAAATATAACCTCAATTTATAATCAACACAAATGTTGCGAGCCGGGAAGGTAGAACAACGTATCAGTACGAAGCTCTGGCAAGGCTGGCACTTCACTGTACGAGAAACATCAGCACCACCGCACACGGAACAACACAATGGTGACTCTTTGTCTCGAGTTATTTCTTTGCCATGTTAGATAAACTTTTTATGTTACATGTTATAATGCAAATCTCTCGGCAATAAAACAGTCTCATGTTACCAATTTTGTAGTGTCAAATAGTGATGTTTTGTTGATAGTAAATATCAGTAAAACTACATCAACACCTATATCCAAGCACCTGGTTGTAATTACGTAAATGGCTACCACAGGCTTTAGGGTGTTCAAAATTTATTACCAAATACTCCTTGCTTCTTTCTCAAACGTGAAAAGGGTATCTAGTCGATCTGTATATGAACAACGGCAACCATTTTGTCATAAACAAAAGTAATTGTGAACACAATGCCACCTCACGTTTCTGTACTGATGTACCCTGTGACAGGTCCAGATGAGGGTAAAGTAAACACAACGCCTGGGTTTTAATCAAGGACTGATATGTTCTATCCCATCTAAATTCCACAGCAAAAATTCCAATTCCACTGTGGGTCTTCATCAGGGAAATTACGTAGGTCTTTGCTAATTCAATCCAACAATTTATAAACTGTGGCTATGGCTATCTAAACATCATGTTATCAGATCAGAAATTTCAGCAATCCCAATTTCTATAAAAAAAAAGAGGCTACAACCATTAGTTCACTCACAGCGAACAAGCATTTTTCAACACACACCACTATCAATGATAAAACCATCAAGTACCACATGGATAATTTACATAATGATTCTTCAATCATAACTTTGAACCACTGGCCTCTGATCTAATTGGCGGCATGTTACATAAATAGGAGTTTATTTTCAGTTATCGTTACGTGTTTCTGTGTCTATCTAACAAAGAAATACGAAAACTGTAGTTGTGAGCGATGCACTCAATCTAATAATAATCACAGTTCATTTGATTCTATCTAGGACAATAGTGCCATGGTTTGTTGTGTACATATTTTGTTTGCTTGTGTGCGCGCGTGTGTGTATGCTAGTAATAACTATTATCCAATTAATCACAAGAAAGATCAATAATTAAACCTAAATTTATAATCAACACAGATGTTGCGAGCCGGGAAGGTAGAACAACGTATAAGTACGGAGCTCTGGCAAGGCTGGCACTTCACTGTACGAGAAACATCAGCACCACCGCACACGGAACAACACAATGGTGACTCTTTGTCTCGCCCATATTTACAATTTGGAATAAGTAGAGTTTTAGTTGGAACACATGTGAAAATTCAACAAAATTATACACAGTATACACGTGTATCCTGAAATATATAATATATATATATGCACACACACTGTTGACTTTGACATAGTGGTGAACTGCACTTTCCAAGATTGACAACTTGTCTATCGTTACTCCTAGGTAAGTGAATCACACACCTGTCGCTGCTCCACCTTGGTTGTGCCGTCCAGTCGCACGTAGCGGTAGCCGTGGTAGTTGAGGAATGCCTCCAGCACGTCCAGCATGCGTGTCATCTGGGTGAAGATGAGGGCACGGTGGTCCCCACTCTTCAACTTCCGCAGCAGTGTGTCCATCACTTGCAGCTTCCCTGTGTCAACAACAAGTGAACGGTTAGCACAGCCAACATGAGTAAGTCGTGGCCACTGCACAAGAACTGTGGTAGTTTTATCTAGAGACCTGTTCACCAGTCTAGTGGGTGAGAAAAGTTCACTTTTAAGCTTGACTCGACAGGTGGAAAGCTTAGAACTTTATTATATTAATATCATTATGCACACTGACACTGTACACATGGACACAAGTCTCCCTGGATATTCTGGACTGACAACAAGGTTTTCCCTGAATAAACGCAAGAAATCTGTTCTAAGGAACCCTTTTTTGCCTACACTGTGTTATATCCCGTTGACCCCGGTGACCTTACAAGAACTGTCCACTCACCAGACCGAAATGACCGTGGCCTTACAAGAACTGTCCACTCACCAGACCGAAATGACCGTGGCCTTACAAGAACTGTCCACTCACCAGACCGAAATGACCGTGGCCTTACAAGAACTGTCCACTCACCAGACCGAAATGACCGTGGCCTTACAAGAACTGTCCACTCACCAGACTGAAATGACCGTGACCTTACAAGAACTGTCCACTCACCACAGTCGTACTGGATGAGTCGCACCTCCGGGCAGTGGATGCGCATGCTGCTCTCGATGCGGTGCAGCGGCGCAACCAGCGGCTTCAGCTGGTGACACAGTGACAGTGCCAGGTGGCGCTGCTGCATGACAAGGTGGGGCGGGGGGTGAGACGTGTGGAGGCTGATGGACGGGGCGACCACGGAGGGAATGGCAATCATGAACCTGCAGGCACAACACAAGGTCCCTCAAGTGTCGACATCACAGAAGGTTTATTGTAGTATCATTTGACTTACTTTGGAGCTTATTTGTTGAAGATGAATTCGACGTTTTGACCCGTCATCTACGGGCCTTGTTCATGTACTTGTGTCATGTGTGTTGCCTCATATTTCCCTCCGAAATCTGAGGCAACACACGTAACACCAGTACAGGAACAAGGCCTATAGATGACGGGTCAAAACGTCGTACTCATCTTCGATAAATAAGCTCCAAAGTAAGTCATATTATACTACAATAATATCACAGAAGGAGCCATGTCACTCATACATATGACCTGACTGTCGGCATTCAAAGACAGTGTGGCTGAAGATAGGAACACGACAGTCCTGCATTTGCTTGGTTTTCCCTTTGCCCAAGGAAATGCAAAAAAAAGTTGGCAGAATGAAGAAATGTAACGTTACCAAACACACACTTTTATGGGGCAAATGATGCCACCACCAACACCACCACCACTGGGCATACACCTGCCTCATTAAGCTACACCATAAACACTAAATAAAATCTGCATAAGTACACTAAATTCACTACCTACACTAATATAAACAGGTTAGCCTGTCACTAACAACATTGGATTTCTGAATTTTTTTAAACAACTACAGAGACAAGGAAAAGACATAATTGCTAAGAAAGAGTATAATTGACACCTCTGTAACTACCTGTCGAGTACTTCCTTCAGCTCGGTGAGATACTGCTGCGGTGTGTGTACCAGATGACGCAGTGCATGCGTCTGTTGCCAGAACACGTTTGTGTCGCTGCTGTCTGCCGTGTGTATACACGCACACTGCACGTAGCCGGGCACGCGGGCCGTCAACGACTCGTTTCGGGGGTCAAGGACGTTGACCGTATGGTGAAGGTCACTGCCCCATACCGGCTGGGCGGCACAGTGTGCCTCGTTGACGCGTGCCAACCGTGCCAGCTTCTCCGCACGTCTGTGGGCTCGCTTCACCGCCAGCACCTCCTGGAGGACAAACGTGGAACCATCACTAACACACAATCGACACATCATACGGCAAATAACACAACTCACGAATTCACAACGTATTCAACTTATTCTGTCACATGGCTACACCCATGGACCCACAACATACGATGACATCATAGTTTACTTCAGTGACTGTATTACCAACATTCTAGTGGTCATCTATAACACACATATATATATGTGACGTGTTCTAACGAAATGAGTCGTATGGCAGCGACCTTGATTTCGAGAAAACGCCACATAAACATGCAACGATGATCTTCGACGATTTTTACTTTTTTTCACCAAAGTATACTTTGATATCTTTTTTGTCAATGCTTATTTCTTATTTATATTATGATTTAGTACATTTTATAGCCTTTTTAGGCACACTACGTAACATTTCACGCATGAATTTTGTGAAACAGGTCCGATAAATCGCATTTGTTTGTGTCCCATTCTTCAGGGGTAAGAAGACTTTCTGCCCTGTGCAACAAGTGGCCATAGAAATGAACCTACCATGAACAGTGGTGATCGTTCTACCACTGGTTTCTTTGTGATGACTGGCATCTCTTCCACTGCTGGGACACTAAGGGCCTCTGTTGTTGTGGTAGTGCCTGACTTTGTAGCACCTGCAGCCAAATGATTGACACAATATGTACCTGTCACTCTAAGCCAAATGATTTGACACAATATGTACTTGTCACTCTACGACACAGGGGCCAGTGTATTGTTTCTGAACCATTCCCAGCTAACAATGATAAAATCGACCTGATACCAGAAGCTACAACTATGTAGTATTTTGCTTCCAGCTAATATGGGTATTGTTTTCAATTCAGGAAGTGATCCAAATAATCCATAGCAGTGTAACTACTGGCTAAATCAGAAATAAATATTTCAATGTTGAATGACTGAAAACAGTGCCCCTTTTACTCACTTATTTAATTTTTTTATTTTACCTATTTAGTATCGACATTGTAGCTTGTTTGTACATATTTAGTTTGTGTAAAACCCTAAGAATGTTTTATCACTCTGTAAATATTTTGCAACACAACTGCACCTGATCTTTCTTCTATGACAAAAGGCACAAGCTACCTGATAGAAATAAAGTGAATTAATTAATAAACAAGCACATAATCACTCACACTGTTGATGTGAACACCAACAAACATGACTCATTAAACTGACTGTAGAAGTTTTGGTATTACACTACCAGCTGTAATTTGTAAACTCTGTACACCAAAAGTAAACTGAATCTGCACATTTACAAGCATGATCAACACAACTCAGCCACACGTGTCACTGTCACTGTCTCCTACCTGCAGGTATTGATGTAGGTGTAGTCTTGCTGGCTGTCACCATGGGTGACACTCTAACCACTGGCTTGGCCTTGGATGTGATGGTCACAGTCGCCGGTTTACTGGTCAACGTTACCATGGTCGCAGCAGACGTTGCCTGGCCAGCCACCACTGAAACAAAGTGACTTGTGCGAAAAGAGCTGCCTGTGAATATTTACTTTATATAGCGCCACATCCAACCCACAGAATGCAACCTTTTGTACAGCAGAAGAGCTGGTCTGTGAAGACAAGTTGTATGCTACATTGTACAGCAGAAGAGCTGGTCTGTGAAGACAAGTTGTATGCTACATTGTACCGCAGAAGAGCTGGTCTGTGAAGACAAGTTGTATGCTACATTGTACCGCAGAAGAGCTGGTCTGTGAAGACAAGTTGTATGCTACATTGTACCGCAGAAGAGCTGGTCTTTGAAGACAAGTTGTATGCTACATTGTATCATTTAGCACAGCTCAAGAACAACACGTGATACGACACGGCACAAGACAATGACGTCAATGTGTACACAGTTTATGACACTCACCTTGTGACGCCTGTGGTGTACACACTAGTGACTGAGACGTCAACTGAGACGTCACAATCTGTTGACCCGTAGATGTCTGTACGACTTGGAAGAAACCTGCAAGAAGACAAAACACGTGACTACACGACTTGGATACGTGAGAAGTCTGATTGTCATCAAATATTCAACCGGGGACAATGTCTCTCGCACACATCTGATAGAGTGTGCGGGAATTTGCTCTGTGGCCACGGCAACGACACAGAAGTACAGAAAAACAACTGCTCTTGGTAAGTGGCCACGGGTCTGGGTAGGATTTCACAAGGTTCAAACAAATACACCATAGTATCATCTCATTCAATAACACACCATAACCGTCCAAACAGAACATCATTGAACAGAGAATCAAAACAATGTTTGAATTCTGCAAAGCAAGATAGATCGACTGAAAGCAACGGCCCACAGATGGCAAATGCACAAGGAATTACTGAGTTTATAAAAAAATACTTCTTAGTTAGACAAATACTTATTTGCGTCAACTGCGTAAGAAAGAAAGAAGCATGCAGCAGCCCTACACAGTAAACATACTCTAATGCCCTCGTGTTATGTTTGTTTTACTAGTACGTTACATGCATGTTCTGTCTATGTGCTCAGTTAGGTGACATTCAACTTGTTAGATTCAGTCCGCCCGTCACATATTATCATCACAGCACATGATCCATTTCACTCAGATCCAATTCAAAAGTTACTGTCAATTTTGTGTTTTTTGTGTGTCAATATTTCAGGAAACTAGCTAAAACAAATTAAAAAGTGAACATGTAAAACAGGAAATGGCAATAGTAATTACTCATCAGGAGAAAAGAATCACAATTTGTTTTTCGCCTCAAGTAACTTTTACATTCTAGAAATGACAAATGGCTCTGGCAACTTGACGGAGGTCTGGTTAGTTACTTGACGCCCACAACAAAGTTCTTTGTCAACTTGTCAACAGAGTCCGATGAAGGGACAGACAGGAAGTGGACACACACCTGGCAGCTGTCCAGAGGGGATCATCAGTCGAGGACCCTGGGGGGTGTTCTGGATCTGGACAGTGATTGGCTGCGATGTGAGCACAGGGTGTCTCTGCTGACCCCCTGCTGTGGTTGTAGTTGCCGCCGACACTGAACACACTGATGCCAGCAGGCAGGGTTAGTTACTGGACACGTAGACATGCACTTTAAAGGGTGTATAAGCGGGGTAATAGTTACTGCATATGCTCCATGCTAGTGGCAGAGGCTATTCCTCAATTTTATTTGAGATTCTTTGGGAAACATACAAATGTGTAATTACTCACTTGGGAGTTTTCCACTTTATCAACCATCTGCCCATTTACAATTCTATGAGCTAACACATCCTGCTTTATTGTTAAACCAGGCAGATTTTTTTTTATAAAACTTTAAAAAAGTATACTTTAGTGACAAAAAGGCACAAAACGTCGGAATTCATTGTTGCATGTTTATACGGTGTTTTCTCGAAATTAAGTTTGCTGACGTACGACTCATTTCGTTAGTACACATCATATTAAGGCCAATGTAGTAATGACACATCTGCAGAAACTAATTTGCCCATACCATCACAGAAATAATATCCTTATTGTAACTATGCCAGTTAGTTGTAAGCCACCAGTAAGCAACCACACAACACTATAAAACCGACTTAACAAAAGCACTCATTCCAGGCTGACATTAGTTGAATATGAGTGATGTCCCCAACGAAACGACTTGAGTACATAAAGATTTGCACAATAAACTATCTTGGTAAACTTATGTATGGGAAATTATGACCATCAAATTCCTGTACATAAACACTAAATAACTGTGGGTTCTAAGGTGTCTTTCTGTGAAGCATTACCTCCATTACTTAGGACAATGTCTCTCACACACGTCTCAGAGAAAGTGTGCGGGAATTTGCTCTATGGCCACGGCAACGATACAGAAGTACAGACAAACAACTGCTCTTGGTAAGTGGCCCCGTTGTGTACAGTACTACACCAGGATGGAGTATGTAATAACCTAATCAGACATACTCTTTATAGTAATATACAAAAATATTTAGGTTCTCAGAAAGAAATTTGGAGCAGTACCAGCACAATAATATTCCAGTCTGACATTGGTTGAATACGAGCAATGTCCCCAACGAAACGACTTGAGTACATAAAGATTTGCAATGACACACCATAACAAACAATAAACTCTCTTAGTAAATGGCCACACATACAGGACCTACATGACACCCTTGACACTCACCCTGTTGTAATGAGGCGGTCACTTTGGTGGTGGCCGTTGGCCTATAGCCAGGCAGCTGGTCTACCTGCGTAGTAGTCACTGCGGCCGGAGTGGTCATCACGGTGGCAACAGCACAGGTCAGGCTGACCGTGGCAGTAGCTGCAACCCAAGGGAAATAATTATGTATGGGAAATTGTGACCATCAAATTCCTGTACATAAAGACTAAATAATTGTGGGATTCTATGGTGTCTTTCTGTGAAGCATTACCTCCATTACTTAGGACAATGTCTCTCACACACGTCTCAGAGAAAGTGTGCAAGAATTTGCTCTATGGCCACGGCAACGATACAGAAGTACAGACAAACAACTGCTCTTGGTAAGTGGCCCCGTTGTGTACAGCACTACACCAGGACGGAGTATGTAATAAAATCATCAGAATTACTCTTTATAGTAATATACAAAAATATTCATGTTCTCAGAAAGAAATATGGAGCAGTACCAGCACAATATCCATACATACATCACCAACAAACTTTCATTCTCCTTAGTACCACCCCAGAACAAAACAGACCCGTTGTCCACTAAACAGTAGCAAGTGTCACCAACCTTGTGTTGACATCGCAGTTGGGGGTGTGGGTGTGATCGTCGGTGACCGGACAAGGGGTGATGACCGCCCAGACAGCACTGGAGAGCCTGCCTGGTGATGGACTGGGGTGAAGGGTGATGACCGACCAGACGCCTGCACACAACAGTAACCTTCACTACATCTTCACTGACCACAGTTATCTCAGTAATCAAATGAATATTTTTTTGTAAAGTCGCAGAAAATTACTTTCACAATCAAACTTGTTTCAAAGATGTTTCAATATAAACACGTAACAAATGCCCTCTGTGTAATAACAAACTTATTTACATTATGGAGATTATGGAGAGCATTACCATTATGGAGATTACGGAGAGCAAAACTACCAATACCCACAATTCATACTAAATTCTAGCACAGCTATTACAAACGCAATTCAGCTTTTACAAATGCAATTCAGCTGCAACCATCATATTTTCTGTTTTGCTTTAAGTGTAATGAGGCAAACATATTTGGCAACTACTAGATAGCTTGCTATAATAAAACCACCACCCCACGGCACTACAAGCCAACTATGTAGGCGCATGCAGGATGTCAGCAAGGCAGAGAAAGCAACAACTGACGACAAAATGAACCAGCGTTACTCTATGAGACACTTCGACACAACACACCGAAGCCACTAACATGTGTGCTGCACATGTGTCGTGTATACAAGCAATTACAAGATTGCACTATGTTATAACTACAAGCCAACTATGTAGGCGCATCCAGGATGTCAGCAAGGCAGAGAAAGCAACAACTGACGACAAAATGAACCAGCGTTACTCTACGAGACACTTCGACACAACACACCGAAGGCACTAACATGTGTGCTGCACATGTGTCACGTATACAAGCAATTACAAGATTGCACTATGTTAGAACTACAAGCCAACTATGTAGGCGCATCCAGGATGTCAGCAAGGCAGAGAAAGCAACAACTGACGACAAAATGAACCAGCGTTACTCTACGAGACACTTCGACACAGCACACCGAAGGCACTAACATGTGTGCTGCACATGTGTCGCGTATACAAGCAATTACAAGATTGCACTATGTTAGAACTACAAGCCAACTATGTAGGCGCATCCAGGATGTCAGCAAGGCAGAGAAAGCAACAACTGACGACAAAATGAACCAGCGTTACTCTACGAGACACTTCGACACAGCACACCGAAGGCACTAACATGTGTGCTGCACATGTGTCGCGTATACAAGCAATTACAAGATTGCACTATGTTAGAACTACAAGCCAACTATGTAGGCGCATCCAGGATGTCAGCAAGGCAGAGAAAGCAACAACTGACGACAAAATGAACCAGCGTTACTCTACGAGACACTTCGACACAGCACACCGAAGGCACTAACATGTGTACTGCACATGTGTCGCGTATACAAGCAATTACAAGATTGCACTATGTTAGAACTACAAGCCAACTATGTAGGCGCATCCAGGATGTCAGCAAGGCAGAGAAAGCAACAACTGACGACAAAATGAACCAGCGTTACTCTACGAGACACTTCGACACAGCACACCTAAGGCACTAACATGTGTGCTGCACATGTGTCGCGTATACAAGCAATTACAAGATTGCACTATGTTAGAACTACAAGCCAACTATGTAGGCGCATCCAGGATGTCAGCAAGGCAGAGAAAGCAACAACTGACGACAAAATGAACCAGCGTTACTCTACGAGACACTTCGACACAGCACACCGAAGGCACTAACATGTGTGCTGCACATGTGTCGCGTATACAAGCAATTACAAGATTGCACTATGTTAGAACTACAAGCCAACTATGTAGGCGCATCCAGGATGTCAGCAAGGCAGAGAAAGCAACAACTGACGACAAAATGAACCAGCGTTACTCTACGAGACACTTCAACACAGCACACCGAAGGCACTAACATGTGTGCTGCACATGTGTCGCGTATACAAGCAACTACAAGATTGCACTATATTAGAACTACAAGCCAACTATGTAGGCGCATCCAGGATGTCAGCAAGGCAGAGAAAGCAACAACTGACGACAAAATGAACCATCGTTACTCTACGCGACATTTCGACACAATACACCGAAGGCAATAACATGTGTGCTGCACATGTGTCGCGTATACAAGCAATTACAAGATTGCACTAGGTTAGAACTACAAGCCAACTATGTAGGCGCATCCAGGATGTCAGCACGGCAGAGAAAGCAACAACTGACGACAAAATGAACCAGCGTTACTCTACGAGACACTTCGACACAACACACCGAAGGCAATAACAGTGTGCTGCACATGTGTACCGCTCATATACATTACATATAATGTATGTATAATAAATTAAGCATCTACAATATATAGGGTGCCATTACATCTACAATGCTATATACATATATATGTTATATACATATATATGTATATATTTAAAACAACAAAGCATGTACTATGTTATACCTATAAGGTACTATGAAGGCAGAAAACGTAACACCTGACCACAACATTTATCTGCTTTACTCTATGAAACACAACGATGAAGCACACTGAAGACACATCTGATAGTCAGAAACACGACAAACATCCCATTTATGACAATGAGCAGTGCTTAACTGCTATTCTTGGATACACTATGGAGGATGTAATTGACATAATACCTGCAGAACGTTTTGTTTATACGGTAAACTACAGTTTGTATGTACTGCATATCTAAACTAGCCCAAACCAACATATGTATAATAGATTCTACACATGCTACACTCGAGGTGTCAAGATGCAGAATGCAAATATTCCACTCAATAAATACGATATAACACAACTATATAGCTGTTAGTGTGCGTCCACTCCTACTGTCAGATAGCTTTGGAGAAGCAGCGTCTAACGATAAAATGGGCAGCGTATGATGTGCGAGACAGCTCAAACCAGCACGCTAT
Organism: Oasisia sp. SBJ-2009; assembly: GCA_964017155.1. NCBI lineage: Eukaryota > Metazoa > Annelida > Polychaeta > Sabellida > Siboglinidae > Oasisia > Oasisia sp. SBJ-2009. The sequence goes on along the minus strand of OZ024865.1, from coordinate 9,166,358 downwards.
GGATGAACACGTGCTGGGGATTTTACGTCTCAGTCTGTCGTTGACACAACACTTATCTGGTACTCACTTCAGAGTGCTTCAGGTCACATGGAAGGCGTGTCACAGCATGGCATGCATCAGTTGTGCACACACAATGAAACATTAGTTTGTGTACTCGAGTTGCACACCGCATAAATGTGTACTACAAGCCCAGATTGTGGAAGTAATAATAAACATATTGAAATGGCACCAAATATGCTTGTGTGTAGTTTAACCATACCCACAAGCAAGCGATTTGTCAGCAAACATCTACAAGCATATAAGTGCAAGCGACTACAAGATTGCACTGTGTTAGAACTACAAGCCAACTATGTAGGCGCATGCAGGATGTCAGCAAGGCAGAGAAAGCAACAGCTGACGACAAAATGAACCAGCGTTACTCTACGAGACACTTCGACACAACACACCGAAGGCACTAACAGTGTGCTGTCACATGTGTCGCGTATACAACACATCTTAAACTATGCTACACAGTGATCAACTACGTAAACCGACTTACCACCGACATTGGCGAATGACTACGGAAGACAAAAGGTTTGGCGTCATCGTCATGCCTCAGAGGTGACACGGGTGTGGGCTGACTGTCGAGCTCGACGATAAGTTGACGTGGCGTCTGCAGCTTACGTATGCGATGCGCCGCAAAGGCTGGCAATGTTAGTTCAAGGTCAGCCAGACGCGAATGTAACTCCGTCAAATCGATGTACTGAAACATAATCCACATGCACTGAATATCTGGTGTCTATGCCAGGGGAAATACAGGGGGTAAATATGTAACCTGTAGTGGACTCACAAATTCTCGTTGCAGCCCTGCAAAGGGCCCCGTCCAGTATCTGGGAGAAAGAATGGTTTCTACGTTCTACACAGAATTGCTTTTATAATTCTCCAACACCATGCATGCGTATAAGGACTTCATTTATCTATACAACTAACCAACTGTGCCACGGTTTGTGTACAGGCGACATTAGCAAAATTATCGTCATCAATAATTCCATTGATTAAAATACATTGTGCAACCCACAAAAATGTGCCAAACACTCACCTTGAGTGGGTCACGCTCCAGCGCACGCAGGACATGTGATGCCGTTGTGTAGGTGATCCCGGACATCTGGAAGGGTGAGACGGTGGGGCGGGGGTCAAACAGATTCGGGTGGTTGCACACCTTGCGTAGTTGCATGAGGATGTTGATGACACTCATGAAGTGTCCAGTGGCCAGTGTCTCCTTCGTCCTACACAACACAAAGGCGCATGCACGAATGATGTCAATGAGCTTAGGTTCTTAGGTGGTTTCCTTCAAACAGCCCAAACTTGGGCTAACACAGGAGTTGTCATCTAGAATTAGTGAGTCCACTGCAGGTTACACATTTACCCCGTGTGGGATCTTTTGCTTCCCCTGGCATAGCTTTTTATAATAGCTGCCAAATTGAGACAAATTAGTACGACTCACTTGGTCTGTGACATGAAGTCATCGTAGAGGAAGCGTTGACGTTTTGACAGGCGACACATGATGACGTGCTCGTACTTCTTCGGCATCTGTTTCTCAACATCCTTCTTCAGACGTCGTAGCAGGAACGGACGCAACACCTGTGACAGCCACATGACAATATAGACACAAATTCTCATCACATTACAATTGTTTAAGGAGTTACGGGACACGACCAATTTTTTTTTGAAAAACACTTATAAATCTCTCCAAGACTTGTTTTCAGGGAGTCACTACATTGAAACTAAGAAGATGGCATCTTTAATTTTTTTATTTTCAAATATTTTGGCGCGGGAGGGGGTAATAATCGAACAAAAAAGTCGAAAAATAGCATAAGTTTAAATGAATAGAACACCGAAACCCCTATTGTCATTTACATTATTCAAGTGTTTCTATGTAGGTAATGTACCATTCTAACTTTCTGTGCATGGCCATTTGTCTATGTTACTTAGATTTTTTTTAACGATTTTTTATAAATATTTTATTTTTATCTTCACATTTTTCATATTCAAACCCCCCTATTATGTGACTCACATGACTGATCATAATTTCAATGCACAGGAATGTAGATATTTATGGTACTGTTGCTCTATGTAAAGTTGGTATGCATTACTTGGTTAGTTTTTGAGTTCTATTCACTTTTACCTGAAAAAAGTGATAACTGAGAAAACGGCACTTAAAGTATGAACTGAGACATTTTAATATGTTGCAAACATCAGATCTTACAAATAAGCATCCACATTATAGCCTTACCATTTATACACAATATCTATATGTTTGTAACAGTAAGTGTTAATCATTAGCGACATAATTATGTTATTGTTTACCCCTACCCCCATAATCTGTAATGCAAGAAATCATAGCCGATGCACTATTTTAGCCAGTTTTCACTTAGAATACACACTAAATAGGTTGTATCAGGATACCTAAATCAAATATTCACACTGAATGCAATATAGATAGGTTATCATGTAAAGAATCCTGTTCAGATGGTTATTTTACCTAAGTATCGCTAGATTTTGTAGTCCGTGTGCATCCACGTAAAAAAAATATGACGCCAGCCAGTTACCATCAACTAATAACAGTCTTTATTAATACATATACATTCTTTTGTCTATTAAAATGACAATTGTATCATGTTTTCCCTCCCCATTCATATTAAAATCCAATAATATAAACATCATTAGCATAGCTAGTATACTTCCAGAGATGCATCAAGTCTAAATCCTGAAAAATGCAATTTGTGCAAAAGCAGCCAAAGTTTGAGTAACAATTTGGCAATGGCTTCAGAAAATATTTTGTTACTATTAATATTGTAAGTTTAAATGTTCTGTTATACATGTGGTATCATCAGTGAGGATGGATAGAGCAAGTAGAAAGTTGTTTCAAAATTATTAACTTGCTCTCAAGTCATATGCAATTTGTGCCTATAGTCATGTCGTATTATGTATGCTATTTCAGCAACCTGACGTTGTTCACCAAGGTCTCAAAATGTATTATCTATGTTTGTTATAGTCTCAGGAACAGTTAAAACATTACCAAACAGGAACACAGTCAATTGCACTAACAACTGCATGACTGTTAGGATCAGACACTGAGCTGACAGGAGCAAGTTTCCACTGAAGAACAGCTCCAGAGTGTCATTGATTGCGAGAAGTCATGGCAGTCTCAAGTGTTGGTGATGAGTTTGTGTCACCAATTTCTGCATAATATTTCTAGGACATCAACTGCAGTAACAAAGCAAAACCTCTGCAATCATCCCTGCAAGAATTCAAATGCAGCAACTTGGCAATGGGGATAATCCACCGTCTGAAGACGGGTCAAGCACCACTGAGGAGATGAAACCGAAGTGAAATATATCATGTATCAATAAAACGAATTTGTCTAATGGAATGTAAAATTGTACTATGCATGCATGCGTGCGTGCGTGTAAAAAAGTAAAACAATATAATTAGCATATGATTATGAGGTACCATTTAGTAATAAATAATTGTATTTATTACAAATTTAATTATATTGAAAAATTCATAGACCATAACTGTGAGGCTTGAAGTCTAACAGCTAAGTAATAACTCACATAAAACATAGTCATTTAGCTGAATTTTCTAACTTGTTTACTCCAAAAGATAAAACCCAAAGATATATACACTGACTGAAAAAACACCAGCTAAATATATCAACAGCTGCAACTGACAATTCAGCAAATACTCTGATCCATTCCAATAAGTAAAACAACACTCAAGTTGTGACCGAGTTTGGCCATGGCCCATGCTGCAAACACCACCAACGATCCCCGCCTTCCCGTTCTACCTCCGGCCGTCGGCGCTAAGCTGTCGCCTGCAACGTATACTCCTATGCATGGCTGCGTGCTGCAGGCAATGCTATCTAACACTGTTCGATATCCGTCTTCCCCGCCGCCCTCGGGCACCGCAGCCGCCGTCGGCATCGTCGCCGTCGACGCCAAGTTGTCGTCTACGGTGATTACGTACGGCTGCATTTCCATCGAAACACGCCGTTTTGTCACCGAAAAATCCTATTTCGCACACGGATCCCGCACTTGTGCGGCTTTCCATTTCTTTCTCTGACTAAATTCAGGCAAATTTATAACGTTTGGCAGCGAAAGGATCCACACAAACGTCGTCGAAACTGTAGTTAGGCGCCATCTTGTTTATATTCGGTAATGGCAACATGGTGAATCATGGGATACGGGCCACGCCTTATATGGAATTATCCAGGTCACCGCAGGTCACGCACACAGCGGAACTTGCCGATGCTGAGTTTTGCTGACGTGTCACAACGGCGAACGCCAAATAAGGAAATAGTCGGTCGAATTGCGCTTGCGTTTATTAGGATTTCCCGTAAATACAGGTCAAAGGGCGGGGATGCCGTCTACGCAATCAGTTAGAGGACATATTGGCGGTTCTATTCGTACCAAACAACATGGCGAACGGTGAATGTACGGTGGCGTTACTAAGGTCTAAACATCGCGTATTTTTCAACAGATCCTGCGTCTTCAAAAATCAAACGGATTTAATAATTGATAGGGGATCATTTTATTATCGCAAAAAGGTCATTTAGAGGTATGTAATTGTTATAAAAGTTAACTTTATTGATAGATGACATGCACAAGTATTAGAAAATGGCAAAAACACGTTTTTGATATTTTTTTCGAAAAACGTCATTTGAGCTGCCGTGTCTGTCCTTAAGGTAGGACACTGGTCGGGAAATGGATTTTGATGATATCTCAACAACCAGAGAAGCAATCTTTATAAAACTTTCAGGATGTGTTTCTGGTGGGAAAAGATGACCAATTGTATAATTTCATCTCATTTGCATAACCGTAACCATGGCAACCGGCTTTTCTGTGAAAATAGCTACACATGATTTTGCGGGAGGTCTTGCAGTAAAACTGTGCATATGTTTCTTTCTTTTTTGTCTGTTATGTTCCATTGAAGTGTTGTAGAGTGCAATGATGCTGTTTTTGTTCAACTCCTTACAATATTTATTATAAAAAAAAAATTGCGAAGAATTTGTTCCGTTTTTCCAAATATTATAACAACTTCAGTCATCAATAATAATCTTTATATAAAAGCTATCATGTTTAAAAAGCATCATTGCACACACTGTACCATAGGGAATACATGGTAAAAAAATCAGACTCCTAGGTTTGGTACTTTTTTCGGGAGACCTCCCGCAAAATAGCAATATTGTCGAAAAGTAAGTTTTGAGAAAACGGCAAAAAACCAAATGAACATCAAATATTTTTAATAACACCAGTGTAAAGTCAGCATTATTACTGTTTTTCATACCAGCAACATGTGGTAAATATATAATGAAAGTGTGTGAACCATATTCAGTATATACATATGGAAAAAATATATAGTTTACACAAGCGGCGGCGGCGAAGAAATTCATCACTAGCCAAGCGTACTTCTACATTGTATATGTATTATTATGTAATGTTGTCTTTTATGAAATAAAATTTGATATATATGTATATTATATATATATATATGTATATATATATATATACACATATGTATATATGTAGGACCTATATATATATATATATATATAATATATACACATATTTATATCATATATAATATATATACACACACACACAAACACATACATCTATTACTAAATAATTGGTCAATTTCATGCACACAAATAATAATAAATAAGCAAGCATACGCTGCCACAATTAATGTTTAATTAATTATTTAATGTTAAATAAACTGTTTAAAAATTTAATTACCTAAAATACTTCTCATATTTGATAAGAACAAAATAATGCTAGAAAAGTAAATCCAACAACAGTACCACCTTTCGTTTTATATTAATTCCACATTGGGTTAATATGAATGAAACAAATTAAGTCAAATTATTTTCTGTAATAAATAAATAAATGTAACTTCCGACTGATAGAGCGACAAACTTCGGCGACGCCAGTGCCAGCGCCGCTGTCGGTGACAGACAGACAGTCCGGGTCGAAGGCGGCCTGCGGCCGTAGCCGCGTAGCAAGGCCAGCCCGACGTCGCCGTCGGCATTTCTTTCCCCGTTCGCTGCCGCTTCCGCGGGTCCGTTGCGCGACTGAACAGCATCATGCATGCTGTTCATGCTACCTCCCGCGCATTCAGCTTATTTGCGTTTATTATATCGTTTCTTTCTTTCAAATTGGTAAACCGTACGGATCTTTCGTCGATCGGACGCCATGACACATACAGGTCATTCATCTTGAAGCCGCACCGTGATTGGCTGGCGTCGTTGCATAAGGTCAATTTTAATTAGCTACGTGGCTGCGATCACCATATATGGTTCGCGTGAGGTCGGGCTGCCAAGCAACCGGCTCAGACAGTTTGTGATTGGATAGTTTCACGGCACTTTCGACGCCGATAACTAATTTATGTACGGATGTCGTCGACTTTTGACTTCGGCAGCGTACGGAAGGGATCATTTCCAACAAGACGATACCAAACATGGCCGCGTTGCAAGGAGCAATGTTTACGTTTGAGCGCGCTGAAAGTTGGGCCGTTTCCGTCGATTTAAAAGTCCATCCGCCATAACGACGTTAGCAGCAAGTTGGGTAGCGACATATTTAATCGTTTTTTTGATACTTTTAGGACGAATTCAGTGAAATAAAGTTAGCAACACGTGTGGAATACATGGTTCGTTCTGAAAATCCACTTTATTAAAAATCAACCATTTTATCATTTCCCGGCAATTCCCGACCCGCGGCCTACGTTAACTACAGTCTAATTTCCAGGCTTCTCAATAACATTTCTCAGGTGTCCGCTGTTTGGCGTCTTATTGGCCACAGAATAACCACGCTGACATGTTAGCTATGTGCTCAGTTAGGTGACATTCTACCTGTTAAATTCAGTCCGCCCGTCACATATTATCATCACAGCACAGGTAGCAAGTTCATAACGAACCACGTTGTCATATGTTCTGAAGGTAGTCATAAAATAAAGAAATATACCAAAAACAATCAAAACAAATGTGTTAATGCTACCATATTTAACTCCATATAAAACAAGTAATGACACTAACAGTATTGAGTAGAAGAGTGAGTAGTATAAACAAAAATCTCGTCTCCTATAATTATCAACCAATCAAAACCATCAACCAATCAGAACCAATTTAACAAACTCAAGAGCAACCATTGAGAACCAAGAGGAGTGGAATAAACGTCACAACGCTGACACGTCCAACGCTTACTTTGTGCAGGCGTCGGATGAGATTCTCGCTGTACTCCTTGCTGCCCTCAATCATGCCCGTGAGTGGGTTGGCGAACCACTCCTTGAACTCGCGGTGTGAGGCGAACACTTGCGGCATCAGGAAGTGCATGAGAGACCACAGCTCCATGAGACTGTTCTGTAGCGGCGTGCCCGTCAGCAGCAGGCGGCGTTGGGACGAGAAGTTGAGCAGCGTCTGCCAGCGTTGTGACCGGAAGTTCTTGATGTTCTGGGCCTGTCACCACAAACAAACACAAACAGTTAGTCGACTTGGGTCTCTTACTGACGGCCTTACGTTATGTCCCAAGTTACATATGTCCTAGACGATATGTCCTAAATTTATTATTAAGTTTTTATGTTATTTTTGCACTTTAGTCTTAACATAAATATGTTGATGTATTAACACAAATGCTAGCACTCTTAGTAGAACATTTCAATCGCGGTGCATATTGAAACTGTTACTTATATTGTTTTGGGACATATCGTTCACAATATTTGGGACATAAGTGACTTGGGACATAAGCGCCTTGGGATAACGTCTATAACTCTTACTGACCCCGTAACACACCAACAATCTACAGCAGACGCATTAATCATTGGGTTTGATCAGTGCAACTAATCGACAAATGCCTTTACTAAATCTAATTGCAAGTTTCATTATGAATGAATCTACAAATTACTCAAGGAAAAATCTGGTCAACACATGAATTGTTATGCCACTGTTAAATTTAATTTTTTATCCTCTACACAGAAAATATATAGACAGTTTTGTTGTAATTTCATAAGACCAATTTTTTGCATTGTCAAGTTATTTGAGAAAGTAAGCATACAGAAAGTCGACATGTATTAATTATCCTTACACAACCAACAGGAGTCGGTCTATGTTTGCGAGAGACACACACACCTCATCAAGAATGAAGTACTTCCACTTCTTGCGTCGGAAAGACTGGTGGTCCTGTATGACTAGCTTGTAGGACGTGATGCACACGTGGAATGCATTTGTCTTTGTCCAACCCTGGTATGGCAACAAACACAACACTGTGAAACAAGTGCAGTCTGGGGGCAGACATATCATATGGACACACAACTCTAGCAACTGTCTGTGAGTGCTCAGCAAAGTGACATTCCACCTGTATATTCAGTCCGCCCGTCACTAGATCTCATCACCGCACAACAGTCTTCAGTAAACCAACAGTACAACACTTATCTTTACAGTGCTGGAAAACGTTAGTTTACGTAATGATATTTGTAACTACAATTTAATGTAGCTACAACAATCATCAAGCTTATATTTATAATGTTTATATATATATATATACATATATATATGTGTGTGTATGTATATATATTTATTTTAATAATACTTTATAATTCATATATACATGTATCTATTTTAATAATAGTTTATCATCCAATGTTAGCTATTTGTAAATTTATGTAAAGCGCCTGAGAGCAATACTATTGATTCGGGCGTTATACAGATAAATTGTATTATTATTATTAACTAGCAATATGCTACTAAAGCAACAAAATAAGATTTTGGGACATTCACAAGTTCATGTGTACCAGGTACACCTTAGATGTTACAATAATAATACAAGACCGACAACGATGGTAGTGCAGGCAAGACTAAACGTGGTATAACTTCAACTGCTTACAAATGGAGCACTATGAGATGATGACACACACCCCCGCCTACCTGCCGCTTCAACTTGCGCTCCTTCTGGTTGCCGAAGTACGTGAGTATCTTGAACGCGGGACACCACTTCTTGAACTCCATCTCCCAGTTGAGCATCACGCTCGTCGGCACGACGATCAGATGCGGCCCCCAGATGGCGTGCTCGCAGGCGAGATGGGCAAGTAGCGCGATTGTCTGTATGGTCTTGCCGAGGCCCATCTCGTCGGCGAGGATGCCGTTGAGCTTGCGTTCGTAGAGCGTGGCGAGCCACTCGAGTCCGACGTGCTGGTACTCACGCAACTTGTGCTTCAGCAGGAATGGGACGGGCGTCTTCACCTGCAGCCACAAGACACCTTCAGGCAAGGAACAACACGCACCCAAGTGTTTATTGTTTATTATAGGGAAAAAACAGTGCCTTATTTGGCACACCAAAAAAGTTAGGTGAAAGAATTGTGGACTCAGCCTCACGAGGCCAAGTTTATGACTGAGTACATACTAGTCTCCTGGCCATCAGGCTGCTAGAGCCCACATTTCAACATATAAAGCAGTAGCGGTATTCCTAGAACAATGGAAAGGAACGACCTATAATCACGCAGTAAATTTTTTCAAAGCCCACATGATTAAGTAAAAGATGGTTTCTGAATACCAGGCTACCTGCTGCCTAAAACACTACGTATACAATTATACTTATCCCAAATGTGGGGGTATTTCGCCACAGGTCACCCTACATGTGACCCCCCAACCTCCCAGTGCAGACACAAAAGACCTGTTGGCTACACGGTTCGGATTCCAACTTTCTAGTGAAGCTGCACTGTACTGTACTTGACTGTAGCAGGCCATGTATCCAGGTGCAACAACAACTACACATGGGGCATAGCGACCAGCAGAACCGTCACTCTACGAGAATCTTTAGCACCAGCGTGTCACCAAAACAGACACGTCGGTGACTCTGTCTCGACACATTGGAGGTAACTAGAAACTAGTCAAACTACTGCACCAAGTTCACTAGCACTCTCTCGATTAGTTCACTGCTCCTTAGTCACCCACAAGCTAAACCACACCAAGAATTGTGTGTGCAGTTATTAGTTGTCAGTGAAAACCTTCACACTGAAGATGTTTACACAACAATGATGGCAATAAACAAGGTATTTACACACAACAATGATGGCGAAAAACAAGATGTTTACACAACAATGATAGCGATAAACAAGACGTTGACATTATTAACACTATCAGCTTCTCAAAATGTCAAACAAATGTAGCAGGCCATGTATCCAGGTGCAACAACAACTACACATGGGGCATAGGGACCAGCAGAACAGTCTCTCTACGAGAATCTTTAGCACCAGCATGTCACCAAACAGACACATCGGTGACTCTGTCTCGACATAGCTGTACAACCTGTTGTCACATCTTGATTTTACACGTGTACAACAACTCACCCTTGTTGTTTCCAGCGTGTAGCCTGTGGGTTGAATGCTCTCAGCAGCCGCAGCGTAGTCCGTTATCTCATGGTTGCGTCCTGCTGCAGCGTCGCCACCTGCCGGCTACAACAGAAACTAACACATTAGAAATTTTACAAACTGCATGTTGTAGAACAAATCAAATGTGTTCTGGTCTTCCAATAGACCTTTCTGCTTAACTGTTGGAATTTCAGCCTTCCAAAGACCTTTTGGCTGAACAATTCGGATTCCAACTTTCTAGTGAGGCTGCACCGACTATTATACTATGCTATATTGACTGTAGCAGGCCATGTATCCAGGTGCAACAACTACACATGGGGCATAGCGACCAGCAGAACCGTCACTCTACGAGAATCTTTAGCACCAGCGTGTCACCAAACAGACACGTTGGTGACTCTGTCTCGACACAACCAATAACAAAATCATCAATAAATCCAACCATCACAACTGATAATTGTTGGTATAATACACTATGCACTGAATATTATAAAAATTACACAATTCAATTGATTGACTTTCCAGGAAAAAAATTCACACACGCACGAACTTCACTATGGATGTTTCATAAACTAAATTAGGAAGAGTTATGGCGGGATGCCTCCTGCTATACACTAATACAGCCATATTTCTGGTCAACCCAGGATAAAGGCCCCTTTACACAAACGACTAAGTTTCCAACTGTCATACCTTAATTGGTTGCTCGTCTTTCTCAGGGTGAATGAGGTATTCCATGCCAATCTCCTCCGTCTCTTCTTCCTCTTCCATTGTGTCCTCTTCTTCATCATCAGACTCTACAGGATCAGAACACGAATCATAACATCCTGTCACTAAATTACACCCCACCACACAGAGAGGCAGTGTTCAGCAGAAACATCATGACAAGAATTTTATATACCTGCGATGTACCACCATCTTCTTTGAGAAAACATTACATCTGACACAAAGCTTCTGTAATCTGGGATGAATGTGCAAGTTGTTGTAGCATGTATCATTGCCACACCAAGTAAGAAAGACTCAGGCATGGAAGCAAGCATGCATTCCATCTGGCCACCAGATAGACAGACGCAAGCACAGACAGCTTACTTCTGGATAACACTCAGTGGCCAAGTGCAAATTCCACCTACATCAGTGACTTCACCACCGACACCCACCTTCATCTTCTGCCTCTTCATCCTCCTCATCATCTTCCTCCTCTGTGTCGTCGGGTGTCCCCTCATCATCACCAGACATCGCTGCCAGCTCTGCCTCAAAGTCACTGTCGTAGGCGCCACCAGAGTACTGCTTCATCAGCTCGTCCACGGTCATCTCACCTGGACACCACAAGACACTTGTGTCAGTCAGGCAGACATACAGAAGATGGCCACAGAAAGTACCAAAATTTAGACAGACATTGTCATGAGATGTCACCAAATGAAGGTGACAGACCAACTGTAGAACAGTATCATCAGGAGGATACTAATTAATCTTTAATAATAATGGCAATTTGTATAGCGCCTCTATCCGTCCGCCACGTTGTGGCGCTCATGTCGCTTTTACATATAAAGCATCATGTTAATAAAACAATACTATTAATGCCAATAGAGCGAGCTTTTTAGACCAAAAACATTTTTTTTTAATAAAGTAGCAATAAAAATGGTGTAAAGTAAAGTTTCTAAAAATGTACATACAATAACAATTATAATAAAATTAATAAAAACTGAGTTAGTGTCATAAAATTAATACAGTCCAGAACATGTTCAAGGGAAAGTGCACATGTATGATGTATCACTCAAAGTAAGCGTTAAAAAGATGTGTCATCAATACTGTCTTGAAGACAGTTGCGCTGGCTCTGATATTTAATACACACTTATTTGGCAAACAACTTATATGGGATGGAAAGAACTATTTATGGATAACATCTAACCTACATCCAAGAAGCCCAGTCCACAATCGTAGTACTCACCCTCCTTCTCCAACAGCTCAATCTCCTGCTTGTGGTCGACGCGTCTCTCGTGCTTCTCCTGCTCCTGCATCGTCTCCTCGTCATCCTCACTCGTCTGGCCCTCCGACTCAAACTCTTCCACATCCTCCTCCGCAGCCTCACTCGACCGCTTCCGTCTCGGTCGCTGCTGCGTCTACACAAACAACACACAACATCACAACCTTGCACAGCATGGCCATCATCATGCATGGCAGTCATCGAAATAGTGGTAGTCCGGTAGTCCGAGAACTACCAGAAACTTGGTTGAACTACCAAAGATGAGGGCACCACTAATCCGATGGACTACCACCAAATTTGGGAATGTTTTTCAAATTTGGTCTTTTGCTTAAATCTGGGCCATATGATTGCCACATGTATATGAGGGCTACCAGATTTCCCAACTAAGTAGTCCTATTGACTACCAGAAATGTTGGAGTTATTTCTACCACTGCAGTCATCACCAACAGAATCTGTTACCTACACAGAAACACACAAGTGACACAACATTACAACCTTGCATAGCTTCACCATCATCATCCATGGCAGTCATCACCAACAGAATCTGCTATCTTAATTGTGTACATGTTGCGAGCCGGGAAGGTAGAACAACGTATCAGTACGAAGCTCTGGCAAGGCTGGCACTTCACTGTACGAGAAACATCAGCACCACCGCACACGGAACAACACAATGGTGACTCTTTGTCTCGATTTGTTTCCTCTTTTCTATTTAGAGCTGTGTTGACTGTACAATCTTAGCTGGAGTTGAATGAGGTAAAACAACCACTGACGTACAAAGAGAAAGCAATGACATGTGATACATCTATTTTGATGTCACCCATATGATTGATGACTGAATAAACTACATTAAAATGCCAAGTTTAGAAACAGTGTAGTTTTATCTTCTCCCAGATACCAAGGCCCATTCTCCTTTCTCTGATGGTCTGCATCCTTGAACCACTGGCCTCTCATCTAATTGGTCGTATGTTAAAATGTTAAAAGAAATAGGGTTTATAGAGTGTATTTTCAGTTATAGTTACGTGTTTCTGTGTCTATCTATCTATCTATCGAAGAAATACGAAAACTGTAGTTATGAGCGACGCATTCTATCTAATAATAATCACAGTTCATTTGATTCTATCTGGTACAACACTGCCAGTTTAACATAAGATTACTTTAAAGGTGACATTCGACAGTCAGAAACGGCCTTGGTTTGTTGTGTATATATATTTTGTTTGCTTGTGTATGCGGGTGTAAGCTAGTAATAACTATTATTCAATTAATCACAAGAAAGATCAATAATAAAACCTCAATTTATAATCAACACAGATGTTGCGAGCCGGGAAGGTAGAACAACGTATCAGTACGAAGCTCTGGCAAGGCTGGCACTTCACTGTACGAGAAACATCAGCACCACCGCACACGGAACAACACAATGGTGACTCTTTGTCTCGATTTGCTCTACAGCTGATGTCATACGATTACTCCAACAACCACCTTTACAAAGAACCCATAAATTCCTTCAAGTTCACAGATTTACTTCACCAATACCTTGCACTGAAAGTACTAGTTTTCCGAGAAATATTCATGACGCACATATTTACAATTTGTAATCAGTAGAGTTTTAGTTGGAAACCTTGTGTGAAAATTCAGCAAAATTATCTAGATGGCCATTTGAGTAAAACACATAAAAATCTAGTTGAACACTCCTTACCGTTTCTGTCATGTCTTCTTCACTGGGTAGTGGAGCTGGACTAGCAAGGACCTCTGGTGGCAGATTCTGCAGCAGTTCTTCAATCGGCAACTCACTTTCCTTACGCAACTGTTCCAGTTCCTTGTCGGTGCCATCCTAGAAAGAAGACACGTGTTACAATTTGTCATTCAGTGTCATGTGATCTGGCTCAGATTTCAGCAGACGTCCATTACGTGGCCAAGTCTCATAACTGATGGGTCGAAAGTCTGTACGTTTCAAACACCATGCTACAGAGCGAGTTAATTTCTTACAAAATAACACTCTCTTGGTTGACACCATCACCACAAAAGACCTGCATGTTCATATCCTAATGTACCCTTTGACAGGTCCAGATGACTGCTTCACTCTATCCCCATTTCAAATACCACAATGAAAATTACTATTTCACAATGGCTGTTCACAGGGACAGGTTCTATGATGTGTATCACACAATCTAGCAAACCATTCTATCCCATCTAAATACCACAGTAAAAATTCAAATTCCACCATGGGTCTTCGTTAGGGAAATTAACAGGAAGTATAAAAGATCCTAGTTCTTGATGCAATGAGGTTGCACTGGATAATTTACGTAAACAATTATTTAAAACAAAATGCAGACATGGTTCTGGTTACACATAGTAAGAATAACATCAGAAAGATAAAAACTGCATACAAGAAGCATACATTCACTAACACCAGCTTGGAAAAGGCGACAGAAGCATGTTAACTAAACTAACTCCCCGACTTGCTTAAATTCCTTGAAGGGACTCCATTTTGTTTTCTAAGACATAGAGAAGTGAAATGTTGCGAGCCGGGAAGGTAGAACAACGTATCAGTACGAAGCTCTGGCAAGGCTGGCACTTCACTGTACGAGAAACATCAGCACCACCGCACACGGAACAACACAATGGTGACTCTTTGTCTCGATTTGATCTTTCCCATATGTATGTTACACATTAGAATGCAAAACTGTCATAGCAATATAACAATCAGCCGATTTATAAACAAGAATCAGGTTATAATTTGTTAAATGGCTTCTACACAGGCTTTTAAGTTTAGAATGTGGGAAATTTATTACCAAATACTTTTTGCAACTTTTCTCATAAGTATAAAGGCAATCAAATTGAAGCATACATGGTCTAATTATGAACATTCACACATGATTGTACAATGCAACCCAAGTTTCTATGTAGTTGTACCCTGTGACAGGTCCAGATGAGGGTAAAGTAAACACAACGCCTGGGTTTTAATCAAGGACTGCTATGTTCTATCCCATCTAAAAACCACAGCAAAAATTCCAATTCCACTGTGGATATTCGTCAGGGAAATTATGCAGGACTTTGCCAATTCAATCCAACAATTTAAAAACGGTGGCTATGGCTATCTAATTCTAAACATCATGTTATCAGGTCAGAAACTACAGCAATGCAAATTTGTAAAGAGGCTGCTACCATTAGTTCACTCACAGCGAACAAGCCTTGTTAAGCCTTCTTCAACGGACACCATTGTCAATTATAAAACCACCAAGTACCACATGGATAATGTATATCAATCATTACAGTTCTCCAGCGAACAACCATGAGAATGCAAAGGTGCATATAATAACAGTTCTATACAGTCACTGTACAATCACACATTTCTATGCTATGAATTTGACTCGGCTAAACAGGAAGTACAAAAGATCCAATTTCCTGATGCAATTAGTCTTCCTAGTTCCTATGCGTTTTTACATGTACAATGATTCAAAAAAAAAAAAAAATTGTGTTACTGTTGCACATTGTGACAAAAATATCGATAAGATAAAAAAAGCGTATACAAAGGCGACAGAAGCATGTTAACTGAAGTAACTCCCCGACTTGCTTAAATTCCTTGAAGGGACTTCATTTTGTACTTTCAATGTTTTCTAAGACACACAGAAGTGAAATGTTGCGAGCCGGGAAGGTAGAACAACGTATCAGTACGAAGCTCTGGCAAGGCTGACACTTCACTGTACGAGAAACATCAGCACCACCGCACACGGAACAACACAATGGTGACTCTTTGTCTCGATTTGTTTTTTATTATTTGCCATGTTAGATTTACTTTATTTTTATGTTACATGTTATAATGCAAATCTCAGCAATAGAACAGTCTCATGTTACACATTTTGTAGCGTCAAACAGTGATGTTTTATTGATATTAAATATCGGTAAAACTGCACCAACACCTATAATCAAGCACCTGGTTGTAATTATGTAAATGGCTATCACAGACTTTAGGATGACTAAGGATGTCAGAAATTTAATACCTAATACTCCTTGCTACTTTCTCAAAAGTGAAAAGACTATCTAGTTGATCTGTAACAACGGTAAAGTCATATAACACAACGCCACCTCACATTTGTGTACTGATGTACCCTGTGACAGGTCCAGATGAGGGTAAAGTAAACACAACGCCTGGGTTTTAATCAAGGACTGCTATGTTCTATCCCATCTAAATGCCACAGCAAAAATTCCAATTCCACTGTGGGTCTTCGTCAAGGAAATCACGCAGGTCTTTGCTAATTCAATCCAACAATTTTAAAACTTAGACTATGGCTATCTAAACATCATGTTATCAGATTAGAAACTCCAGCAATGCAAATTTCACTCACAGCGAACAAGCCTTGTTAAGCCTTGTTCAATGGACACCATTGTCAATGATAAAACCATAAAGTACCACATGGATAATTTACACAATCAACTCTTCAATCTTTACAGTTCTCCAGCTAACAACCCTGGGCATGCAAAACTGCATACAACAACAGTTCTATACAGTCACTGTACACTCACACCCTTCTATGCTATGAATTTGACCCAGTTAAACAGGAAGTACAAAAGATCCAAGTTCCTGAAGCAAGTAGTCTTCCTAGTTCCCATGCTTTTTCACATATACAATTATTCAAAATAAAACACCAATTCTGTTACTGCTGAACAATGTGACAATAACATGAAAGATAAAAAGTGCATACAGAAAGTATGCAGTCACCAACACCAGCACAAAAAGTACAGATTAACCGAAGAAACTCACTGACTTAAATTCGTTGAAGGGACTTTATTTTGTAGCTTTCAATGTTTTCTATGACACACCGAGAAGTGAAATGTTGCGAGCCGGGAAGGTAGAACAACGTATCAGTACGAAGCTCTGGCAAGGCTGGCACTTCACTGTACGAGAAACATCAGCACCACCGCACACGGAACAACACAATGGTGACTCTTTGTCTCGAGTTTTTTCTTTACATGTTATAACGCAAATCTCACATCAATAGAACAGTTTCATGTTAACAATTTTGTTGTGTCAAACAGTGATGTTTTATTGGAAGTAAATATCAGTAAAACTGCACCAACACCTATAATCAAGCACCTGGTTGTAATTATGTAAATGGCTGTCACATGGTTTAGGATGTGGAAAATTTATTACCAAATACTCCTTGCTACTTTCTCAAAAGTGAAAAGGCTATCTAGTCGATCAGTATACGCACAACGGTAACCATTTTGTGATAAACAAAAGTAATTGTGAACAGTCATATAACACAATGCAACCTCACATTTCTGTACTGTTGTGCCCTGTGACAGGTCCAGATGAGGGTAAAGTAAACACAACGCCTGGGTTTTAATCAAGGACTGATATGTTCTTTCCCATCTAAATGCCACAGTAAAAATTCAAATTCCACCATGGGTCTTCGTCAGGGAACTATATCCACATAGGTTAAAGAACTGGAACATTATACAAAAATCAAGATATCAAGTCGGCAATAATGTTGGACAGAACAGCACGCATGACTTCAGGATCTATAATGTCAGCGTCCACTGATCTGATTTTTATTACAAGGAGGGTCAGTCACGATTCTGTTAAAACATCCTCAAAAAACGTTCTATACAGATTGACATCTTGTCAGTGTCAGAAAGGAACACGATTAATAACCTGCTAGGCTTAGAAACATTGTTATTTCAAGCATCATCAACTGGTATTCTACCAACTGAGGAAAAAATGTTTCTGGCCAACTTTAAAACATCCTTTTGCAGCAACCATACTAAACAGACACAGTAAGATCACATGTGCAGGTCCAAGATAAACTAGGCTCACCTCGTCACTTCCTGATTGCTGTTCCTCCTTTGCAATAGTTTCCTCATCATCCGACTCATCATTTTTGTTCGGCTCAAAGTCACCATCTAAAAGTAAGAACATCTGTCATTCACCTACAGTCATCGCACACTGAAGGTTGTGTCTGAACGCATATCTTTGGATAAGTTTTGTACTAATTAAAATGTAATGAATATTCTGCAAGTAATTCATTTTTAAACTGCATACTGATTAAAACATTTTGGTGTGGCAGCAAAAACTTAGTTTTTTCAATGAACACTGCATTATTTTCATTTACCACTGCCATCACAAATTTCATGCCTTCTTTTGGCTAAAATTACTGTAAATTATTAATAAGCAAATTATTTTCATTTAGTACTTCCATTACAACTTTCATGCCTTCTTTTGGCTAAAATACTGTAAATTAGAAATCACTTCAGAGAACGAACATGATTTGTATCTTTGACTGTTCTAGAATGACTAGTTTTTCCAGCGTATACCTGCATTTTCCAGAGTATACCTGCAACCAGTTATATATTACGTTAATAAGAGATAACAGACATGTTACATGTCTGATCTTGTACCTACGCACAAAACAAACATCGAGCAGTTATTCAAAATGCTCTCAGTTGTCCTGAATTACTTTACTATGGACTAGTCGCATCCTAACTGATTCTAGTACACCAACCATGGGACTGTGTCCTTTGACAGGTCCAGATGAGGGTAAGGTAAACACAACGCCTGGGTTTTAATCAAGGACTGCTTCTCTCTATCCCCGTTTCAATTACCACAGTGAAAATTACTATTTCACAATGGCTGTTCACAGGGATGTATACCACTTGAAAGAAACTCAATTTTTGCACACCATAAAATATTCCTTCATATTTAAACAAATAAAATTTACATTAAGTATAACTATTCTAAAAAAAATCTACGGAAAACATAATCCATAGCCCAAAGAACACAACAGCTGATTTCTGTTCAGAACTTCTTAGAGGACAGTTGTGGTTTGATCATCACTGATGTTATCAGTATGAAATATGTTCATCACAACAGAGGTACAGTCACTGGAAACAAACTCAATCTAGCAAATCTGGAATTTTGGCACACCATAAAACATACATTCACATTTAAACATATATCAAATTTACATAAGTGTTCCAAAAAAATCCAATAGAAAACATAATCCATAGCCCAACAAAATGACAGCCGATTTCTGTTCAGAACTTCTTAGAGGACAGTTGTGATTTGGTCATCACTGATGTTATCAGTATAAAATATGTTCATCATAACAGAGGTACAGTCCAACAAATACATTGCGATAACAACAATAAAATGTACACAGGCCAGCATTTGAAACCGAAATCTAACCAAAATATTACTCCTTAATTTGTACACCATAAAACATACCATAATTTCCATTCTACGTTAGTCAAATTCAATCAAATGTTTTAATCATCGTTCAAATCTTGATTAATAATGTTGTATATCTATCTACCTGTTCAGAACTTCTTAGAGGACAGTTGTGATTTGATCATCACTGAAGTCATCAGTATGTATGAGTTCATCACAACAGATGTATGCTCCCTCAAACGTATCCCTCCACACAAGTCTAACTACTACGTGACCCTGGTTATATACCACAAGACCCCCAGTCTACTCACCCTCGCCCTCCATGCCACTGTGAGTGGGACTGGTGCCGACCGAACCGCCGCGAGACGACGTGTCAATACTGGAACCAGTGCCTCCACCTACCAGGCCCTCCGACAACCAGGACGAGTACTTCTCCGTCTGGTCGACGATAAAACTGAGGTGAAGGTCGAGTGCTTTCTGCCGTTTCTCCTCCAGGCGGCTCTGTTGTTTGTACTGCACCACCTAGGGACGAGCACAGACAACATACGTCATCGTGTGATAATCGTGAACATTCAAAGAAAGCAGAAATCACTATAAAACCAGCAGATGTAGCAGGCCATGTATCCAGGTGCAACAACAACTACACATGGGGCATAGCGACCTGCAGAACCGTCTCTCTACGAGAATCTTTAGCACCAGCGTGTCACCAAACAGACACGTCGGTGACTCTGTCTCGACACAACCAATAACAAAATCATCAATAAATCCAACCATCACAACTGACGTAAGACCACCAAAATGTGCACGTCCGCCATTACCCGACCGCAGAGTACCTTAAAAAAGCAGCATTATGCACGTTGTCTGGATTTCTGTGAGCACATATGTAGTGTGGAGTGATTATAAATGACGTTTTTGTGCAGCGTGACATCAGAGCTGTCAAATTACGACAGCTGTCATTCGGTGCATTTCTGCGTATTAATACATTTGTCATTTTGCTTGGTGATGTAATCAGGGGCAATCCGTGGGTGGCTCAAGCAGAAATGGAGGGGTGTAAGGTTTGAATGAACTTTGTGGGAGCCTGAGGTATTAAAAGTTCACGAATTTTCCACTGAACCTCTGTCTGTGGAGGGTAAACATGCTGTGAAATTGTCAATAAGAGAGCTGATCAAGATTAATAGGAAATGAAGGAAACGTTATAATGGTCGCCTATGGAAAATGCAAATGTGGTCTTAGGCCTAATTGAAAAACGGCCGTTTTGACATAAGAGGCACGAAAACGTAGTTTGAGCGATGCGTGAGGTTGTTGTTTTGCTTCATTTGAAGTTGCTATTGACTGTAATACAATGGAGTCATTATTTACTGATAATGCTCCATCTAGGAGAGTTATTAAAAGCAATTAGCAAGCTAGTTACCGCGTGATATGCAAGGAAAATACACTGATAATATTGGTTATGTGGAAGTTACACGCTGCATTTTACACACCATGCGTAATATCCTATATTGAAGACAGCATGAGTTTGTGCTTCAAATGTCCCTGTTCAAGAGCGTGAATAATTTGTTTCGTATTTTAAAAAATGCGCCACATTAACGACATATTTCCAGTACGATGAGTTTAGCTGCAACTACATTACTTATACTGTGTATGCGACATCTACAAATGCGTGTTTCTTAATAACAAATACTAAAATGAACATCCGATAGCTTCCTATTTGTTAATCCTAATTATGTGATGCTTGCTTGTGTCGTATTTTAGAACACAAAATAAGCATCAACGGGCGAGCAAAGGACATTTGATTACACCCCCACCCCTTAAACGCAGCCTCTATTTTAGTCAATTATTGGTCGCCGAATGAAGCGGATTGTCCACGCGCGTCTAAAAATGTACTATCTTTCACCTGCTCATTTTAGCGACATATATACGCTAACTGAAACACCGAACACAATTGAGAATATATTTAAATATACCCCAGATGTGACTGAGAATAAGAAAGCAGCGCATTTTATCCAAGTATGCCCCGACTGCCGTAATCCGATTAGGTTCATTGATGCTCATACAAACTAAAATTGGGCACCTAACAGAAGTGTCAGTATGTTGAAATTGTCTACAAGAACTAACACACCATCCCTGTCGACAGTCTTGCACTTTTCAGCTGTAACATAACCGAATTATACAGATATTTGCATATGACATGTCAGCTTAAACTAATCACATACATAAGTGATATATAGTCTGATAAGAAACTATATAAATTACTGGTAATTTGTATGTTCTATCCGAATTGTCAACATCTAAGATGCTCTTTAATGCACTAAAAGCAATGTGGATATGTTTTAGTAACAACATTATTACCACAATGAATGCGTTTACAGCGATCAAGATGCGGCAGAGGGTGGCGCAACTGTCTATTCAACATTTGCCACGTGTCTATGGTGTCACTGGCCAACATTTTTTTCTGACAGTAACTAATCTACCAGCTGTATCTGATGTGTTCAATAGTGTATGTACACCAGCGAAATAATTGGTGGCATAAAAAACGACGTGTGATGGTTATGGAAGTGTCTCTGTCTAATATAATGGGTTGCGCCCGAGTAAAGTGCGGCTTATTGCAAGGGGGGTAGGGTGATAATTTGTTTGACGCAAGAGATACGTTCTACTGTGTATCACGAATATGCTTCCATCATGTAACGTGTATATTCCTGAATGTATGTCCCACATTTCAGCGTTCTACATACAATTTAATTGAAATTACCACCGAAAGACGCTGCCTGGCCTTTCAATACTGCGACAATTTATGAGAAACTGGCCTGTGATTCTGAGCCCTCCTGGGGACGTATATATACGACGCACAGTTCATAATTGCATCATACAATTAAGGAGTCACGGGATACGACAATTTTTTTTTTTTAAACACTTATAAATCTCTCCAAAACTTGTTTTTAGGGAGTCACTACATTGAAACTAAGAAGATGGTATCTTTATTTTTTTTGTTTTCAAATATTTTGGCGCGGGAGGGGGTAATAATCGAACAAAAAAGTCGAAAAATAGCAAAAGTTTAAATGAATAGAACACTGAAACCCCTATTGTGATTTACATTAGTCAAGTGTTTCTATGTAGGTAATGTACCATTCTAACTTTCTGTGCATGGCCATTTGTCTATGTTACCTAGATTTTTTTTTTTACGATTTTTTATAAATATTTTATTTTTATCCTCAATTTTTTCATATTCGAACCCCCCTATTATGTGATTCACATGACTGATCATAATTTCAATGCACAGGAATGTAGATATGTATGGTACTGTTGCTCTATGTAAAGTTGGTATGCATTACATGGTTAGTTTTTGAGTTCTATTCACTTTTACCTACAAAAAAGTGATAACTGAGAAAACGGCACTTAAAGTATGAACTAAGACATTTTAATATGTTGCAAACATCAGATCTTACAAATAAGCATCCACATTATAGCCTTACCATTTATATACAATATCTATATGTTTGTAACAGTAATTGTTAATCATTAGTGACATAATTATGTTATTGTTTACCCCTACCCCCATAATCTGTAATGCAAGAAATCATAGCCGATGCACTATTTTAGCCACTTTTCACTTAGAATACACACTAAATAGGTTGTATCATGATACCTAAATAAAATATTCACACTAAATGCAATATAGTTAGGTTATCATGTAAAGAATACTGTTCAGATGGTTATTTTACCTATTACCTCGCTAGATTTTGTAGTTCGTGTGCATCCACGTAAAAAAAATATGACGCCAGCCAGTTACCATCAACTAATAACAGTCTTAATTATTACATATACATTCATTTGTCCATTAAAATGACAATTGTATCATGTTTCCCTCCCCATTCACATTAAAATAATCATTGCTGGTGCATAAATTCAGTATTCATTTCCATATATATAATTCACGCTGCACAAGTTGTGACTTCAGTCATAGTCAAATAATCATTGCTGGTGCATAAATTCAGTATTAATGTTCATATATATAAATCACGCTGCACAAGTTGTGACTTCAGTCATAGTCACACACTAAAACTCGCCAGCAGCATACTGGAGTCCTTCTCCAGCCTCGAGTGCTGCAATGGTGCGTTTTTGGGCAGTCTGGCGATCCTTCCTCATTTTCTTGGCACTGTTGTCTGCTGCCCGCATTGCACGCTGCACCCTGCACTGGTCGGTCTTTACCATGCAGGCCATCTGCATCTCTGTAGGCTGGATGCCTAGGTACCGCATCCTCTCCGTCGTAGCAGTGGCACCACCATTAAAGCGGCACACAGCTGACTGCACTGCTGACACGACCTTGCGGTGACCCACAAACTGTGTCTTCGGACAGTACAGCCAGATCAGGCTGTTGAGGCTCTCGTTGGCGTTTTGAGTGCCTCCAGTGGTCATGCGGGCCAACAAATTGTCGTCGGTCATCCGTTGGTAGATGGGGATGAGCTCCTGGGCGACATCACGGTCGAGCAACGTGCCAACAGTCTTGATGTCGTGTGTTGGCATAGCTAGTCCCAGAGCAGCTGACTTGTTGAAGACACACCAACTATCTGGTCCATGTGGGCACCTCTGGTGATGTGGGTCGTCGTTGGTGGACAGGGAGTGGAATAGTGATGCCCACACAGCGTCCTTTGTTTCTTCCACATTCCCCACATTGCGTCGAAGTGCACGGCCATAGTACGTTTGTAGATCGCCTGCTTTCGTTTGGGTTAGCCGACCAGCACCATGCCCACCCAACTTTCCCAACTTGGCAGCTTTCCGCAATGAAGTGCCCATTCTCTTCTCGGCGTGGTTCATGCAGTCCAACTTTTTAACGGGGTGATCTGGCCCGTACGGCTGCAAGCGTGTCAGTGCAGCAAACGTACTCGAATCGCCGTCGCTCAAGATGTATTTGTAGCGAAACGCATGCATCTGCACAGAGCGACTCCAGATGCGCCTGGCTGCCTCAGCTTCCATCGCTTTGGATGATCCACCAAAGTTACGATCGCATGCAGTGTGTGCTGCTTGCCAAGCATGCATCGCAGCTGTGCCTGTGCCGTATTTGTTCTCTGCCAGTGCACATGCATGGCAGTAGTTT
The DNA here is from genome assembly GCA_964017155.1 of Oasisia sp. SBJ-2009. NCBI lineage: Eukaryota > Metazoa > Annelida > Polychaeta > Sabellida > Siboglinidae > Oasisia > Oasisia sp. SBJ-2009. Next base: position 9,141,722 of record OZ024865.1, on the reverse strand, counting down.
GACAAGACTTCGTAGTCGACAACTAGTCCGGTCTGGACCTCTATGGCGACACCGACACCATGGTGAGAGGTAAATCCTCGTTTCTGCCAAGTGCCGTCGTAGCTCACGGTCATATCTATGATTCCGTCGTCATCCATGAGGTCTCCGTACACTCCACGGATCACCTCGGCAGCAGTGTTCATGTTGGCATCAGCGACTGACTGACATGCCTGCTGCAGAGAACGGTGGTGTCGCTGATATGACTTGACATGCATACTGTTCATGCCAAGAACTTTCTGAATTGTCTGCAGTGCCTCATGTCCCTTTCCAAGTTCATGGACAAGCATCGTCATCAGTGTATTTATCTCGAAGGGAACATTCTGCTTGGCTGAATCACCAATCCGAGGTGATGAATACACACAACTGCCAGTGTATGGGCAGTGTGTGCATTCAAGGTGGATGGATTCAGCAAATCCCATCGCCTGCAGACCTCCCTTCACCACAAACAGTGCACCAACACTGTGACAGGCAGGGCAGGCGACGTCAGCAATGACCTCAGTCAGCTGGGAAGCATCGACGATGCACCAGTCGCGACTGCTCAGTTCGTGCTGTCCAGTTGTGGCATCGCTCTTCAAAGCCTTTACTGTCTCAATCTTGCGAGATGCCGCACATGATGCGGTCTGAGACACTCCCGGCAGCTGGGCAGTGGCCCCGGCGCCCGCAGTCGCAATCTGCTTGGCGCTGTCAGTCGCAGTGTCGTCTGCTTCGCCGGCAAACTCTCCGTTTCCGCCGTCGATTGTAGCCGCTAAAACCGTTTTTTCGACCGCCCAGCGACGTGCCGCATTCATTTCACTCAGACGCTTGCGTAAGGCCGTTGATTTCCTCGGCGGCATCTCCAATAAACTCTCTTTTACGCAAATATATTCTTCTAATCTATCGGCTGTCAAACTTTTCTCCGTAGCAACAACTTGGAATAATATAAACAACACGTTGCATCATGGGATTGATTTGCCTCACTTTGGGAGAAAACGCGTCATAGAACCGTGAAAGAGAGGCTGGGTGACCCCCGAACATGCTTTCGGCCAGTTCCGTGCCTCATTTGCATAATTTATGCGCTAAATAAGGAGATCGGCGGAAAATGGGACTTGATTTCAACGCGGGAAAAATCAACTTTGGAAGGAAGGGGCGGGACTACCAACATGATTGACAGGCAGCCGAGATGACGGCCGTTCGTTTGGTACAAAACAAAATGGCGCACGGCGAAGAAACGTGGTTGTTGTCAAGGCATGAACACGGAGTACTTTTGCCGTTTTTCGTCGATTCAAATTTTTATTGTCATTTCACAGTTGATGGGCCATCTAAGATAGTGTCAAAAATAGTGACTTAGCGGTGAGTAATTGTTAAAAAACGATCTTTATTGTGAAGTACACATGTCAGACTACCAATATCAGAACGAAACCCAAAATGTCAAAAATAAAATTTATTACGTATTTCAGACTGCCGTGTCTGTCCTTAAGCAAAGTTGGTGGGCATTATGATATACAGAAATTCGTGAAATTTAGCACTTTGCGTGTCCGAAAAAATGCTGTTCAAAAATAAGATTTTTGCATTTTTATGGTGAAATTTACATTTAAAAAAAAATTGTCAAAAAATATATATCTTCAATATTCTCTATATGTTACTGTCAGATCGTTAAGAGACTGTGGTGGACTGTTTGTTGTGTACAGTGCCATTAGTTTCAGGCAAACGTCTGATCTATTATCGGTGTCTGAATAAACGTGTTTCAACCCACGCACGGTGCTATTTATCTGGGAGGGGTGCAACTTTTGAAGACGCATATTATAATTATTATCGAGATGGTGTCAATTTCCCTAGACAGTTATTCTAGCTATATGTCATTCGTGATGTATGACTAATTTTTGTGAACTTTTGACGTTTTCGGCCAAACTATTTGACGTAAGACCACCAAAATGTGCACGTCCGCCATTACCCGACCGCAGAGTACCTTAAAAAAGCAGCATTATGCACGTTGTCTGGATTTCTGTGAGCACATATGTAGTGTGGAGTGATTATAAATGACGTTTTTGTGCAGCGTGACATCAGAGCTGTCAAATTACGACAGCTGTCATTCGGTGCATTTCTGCGTATTAATACATTTGTCATTTTGCTTGGTGATGTAATCAGGGGCAATCCGTGGGTGGCTCAAGCAGAAATGGGGGTATGCTCATCAAACGCAGTGGATGAGCATACTGGACTTTGTGCATGACGACAACACAGAGGCTGACGTGCGCTAATTTATCCAGTGGCGATCCCACCAATCAGCGCTTCCTTGGCATGTCTTCTTGCTAAGTGGACATGCGACCAAAAGTTCTAAAAGTTTGATTATTTTTGTTGCTTTCTACGTGTCTTCAGTTCTTTTCTGTCGCTTGTTATTCGTTGCGAGATCGTCTGCGTTCGTCCGTCCGATATCGATCGCCGACAATTCGAGGTGATTTCCGGCAACACTCAGCGGAGTTCAGCTGAGTATTTCCTGTTTCCTTTGTCTTTGTGACCTACTTTTGTCTCACCGAGTTCCGCCATTTTGCGCCTTATTTGGTTGAATTTGTCGTCGGCCTTTCCATGTCGTCGACGTTTTCTCCCTTTTATGTGTGGCGTCGGCCACAGTCATGAGTACTGGCTGGATGCTTTCGTGGACTCGGCAAACTTGTTGCCAATGTTGGGCGATTTTTACACGCGGGGCCGCCCGTGCGACGTCCGGTATTTAGGTCGCCGAGGGGCTGCCTTGGAAACTTTCCTCGCGCGCGTGATGGCGCGGTTTGCTTCGTATCGGGCAGATGTCATGGTGCAGCGTTTGGTGGGAACACTTTGGGCAGGCCGTCCGTTCCTTACACGATCACGGTTGTCCCTTGACATCCAGCGTCTGGCGTTGACACAGCTCGATACGGGCGTCCGTCGGGCCATCGTCTCCCAGTTGTGTCGTCGCCGGAAATGGCGGCACGCTAGTTGTGGCGCGGGTGCCTGGCGGTTTACGCAAGTTAATCGGTCCCTGGACGCGTTTGTTTAGAAGTTGTGGGTTTCCATTTCCGGAAGCATACCTGTCTTCAGAAGAATTTCCAACCTGTCTTTCGTGCTTTTATATCTCTCAATAAAATACATTTCTTCCTCACTCTCTGAGTCACTGTGACACTGACTCTTATACTGATTTTAACAATCTATAATTCGATATAATTTCATAATGACAAGTCATCACAATTTCACATTCACGGAGGCTCGTGTTGCGCAGTTCGAGTTTTTCTATCTCTAAATAACTTACATTTACTCTTGACTCACAGCTGAATAACTATAATCAATTTGTCAGTCTATTATTCGATTTTATTTTGGGTATACACACTCGATGCGTATATGTTACAAGTGCTTTATTCCATTTCCTGTTACAAAATAATACACGAATCATTCCAATGGATCTATTTGTATATGTAGTTGTGTATCTACATATATATCTATTTATGGATATATATATTTATATATTTTGTTGTGTCTATGCTTATACATTAAATAATTTAATAACCAATACACACAACACAATTCCGCCACCTTCACTGATGGGAGGGCACCCAAACAGGCTATGGGAATTTTCTCTGGCATTTTTCCAGCTATGTTTATTGTTTGTAATTTTTTACGTTTGTTTTGTGTGGTGCACCACGTGCAATTTTTCATTGGCACGGCTATTACTTGCTGGTTTTCCCTTATAGCCTGTCCACACAATGTTATTACCTGGCTAAGGTGGTTGTTCGTATTGACATACGTTTGGGTGGTAGGGCCACTTGCAACCAAGTAACTACATGGCTAGGATTTGTTGGCATATGAATACACATAACAATGTTCTGCGTTAACAGTGGTTCGTATCTTGATACGTTTGTGTGGTAGGGCCACATGCTTTCTGTTTATGGGCGCAGACATGCAGTTGTGTGTAAATTTATGTCTCAAACAACAAATATGTATCTGAAGATACCAAGTGAATTGGTAATTCCGGTTTTTACAGTTGTTCGTATTTTGTTACGTTTGAGTGGTAGGGCCACTCGCAACTCCCCGCTGATGCGGTTATGCTGCTTTGTTGATACATCATACATGCATTTTACATTACATCGATGTGTCCAGCCGTTGGATCATATGTGTGTAATTCTGTGTGGGTGTTTGTGTGTGGTGTGTGTGTATGCGTGTATGGGTGTGTGTCTATGTGCTTTGTAAGTTTGAGTCTAGGTACGGATATATGTTGGTGTGTATACATATATCTGTAGAATTTTACAATTTGCTTTGGGTTCCCGTAGGCCGTTCGGTTAGAGTCGTTTCGGTTATGTTTCTTTGTAATGTTTCCCCCTCCCTTTGACAGTTTGTTTCCGTTGTATTCTTGATCTTGTAGCATGCCTCGTGGACGAGCTCCGCGTGGCCGTGGCCGTGGCCGGACAGCCCGGCGAGACTCGCTGACCCGTCAGACTCGTTCGCGCTCAGCTGCTTCTTCGGATTCGCCGCCTCTTCCGTCGGTGTCGTTTGGCACTCCTCCACCTCAGTGTGCATCCGTGGAGAACTTTGAGGATGCGTCGGATCTCCAGGCAGTCGTGCGCGACTCGATTATGGCAGATGGGCCACAGTCCCTGTGGGAATGCGCCATGGAGCGTCGGGTTACAGCCTCGGAGAAGGTTCTCGGGGAAATCCATGCGATGGTGCTGGCCTTGCGCCCTACTCCAACGGTGCTAAGGCCTGATCCTGCGTTAGCGTCTGCCTCAGCCGCGTTTGGTAGTGCTGCACAGATGTCTGCAGCTGCCGGGATGGGACCTTCGTCTGCTGGGTTGACCCACCCCTTTGCAATGCCCGGTCCTGTCAGCGCGGACCCAGTGGACCCATTATCGTTCGGTGCTCGCGATGCCAGGGCTACGCCATGGCCGAACACTGACACCGTGCCAGGTACTGCGGTGTTTGAGGCATTGCCTGGGCCCGCACAGGCCATGATAGATTCATGTTCGTCTGCCTCCCTGCCTCTCGATGCTCGAATCCCTGATGGGCTTCGGGCAAAGATCTGGGCAGGGGAGTACATTGATTTAGCTATCATGCTAAAGCCCACTCGCATGCAACATCTCGAGTATGGCCACGCTTATGGGGGCGCCCCTACTGCCACTAATGTTGTTGCTAAGTCTCCTAACAACACTCATGAATTCATTTCTTTTGAGAAGTGGCTGCAGGCCTTCAATCTGTACATGGCGGTCTACTTACTGAAACCAGCCAATATGCCGTTGGCGGTTCAAATGCTCAAGTACGCCGAAATTATCCGGGGTTTGGCTGATGCGGGGGGTGACTGGCGGTCCTACGATGAGGCTTTTCGTTCCCTCCGTTACCTCCGGGGTTGGTCTTGGGGGTCCATCAACTGGGAGATGTGGATGACAGCATCGCAATTTATCAGGCGACCGGCTTCTGTTCCCCCCTTTTCGGGCAAGGGTGGGATCAGGTCCATGGAAAGGGGTCCCTGTTTTGCCTTTAATCGAGGGGAAATGTGCGAAAAAACCTCCTGTCGCTTTGTGCACAAATGCTCCGTATGTGGGGGCAGCAGTCACCGGGCTATCCGCTGCTTCCAAGCACAGGGACGACGCCCCCAGTCTGCTAACCCACCCACACAAAGCCCCCCTGGTCGTTCTGTCCTCCCCAGTAAACCGTCCTTTTCCCAAGGTAGACCACCAACCACCCCTAGCAGACCGTCAGTTGCCAGTGGCTCCCCCGCTTCTGCCGCCGGCTCCCCGTTTTGGTTCAGGAAATGACTTGCCGACACCTGTGTCTCCCTCAGTCCTGCATGACATGTTCGTTGGTTACGACTGTGATTTGCATCATTACCTTGTGCATGGTTTTTCGCATGGTTTCTGTATAGGCTGTTTTGGCTTGCCTCCGCAACCTGAGGTACATAAGGGTAATTTGCAATCTGCTGAGGAGTATTCAGGCGTTATCGATGCTAAGATAGCGAAAGAATTGGCATCTGGCCGTGTACTTGGTCCCTTTGATGTTTCTCCATCTATGCCTAACTATCGAGTCTCGCCCCTGGGTGTGGTGCCTAAGAAGACTCCAGGTGAATTTAGAATGATTCACCATCTGTCACACCCGGAGGGCTCTTCCGTTAATGATTTTATACCGAACGATATGTCTTCGGTCCATTATGCCACTATTCAAGATGCCATCGATTTCATCAAAGATTCCCCTAAACCTGTGTACATGGCTAAGGTAGACATAGAATCGGCCTTTCGCATAATCCCTGTCTCGCCCGCTGATAGGCCAATGTTGGGATTCCGGTGGAGGGGTCAGTATTTTATGGATGCCGTTCTGCCTATGGGCTGTTCCAGTTCGTGTGCTATTTTTGAACGTTTTAGCACAGCATTGGAGTGGATTGCTAAAGTCAAGCTGGGCGTAACTGCTATGGTTCACGTAATTGACGATTTTCTCATTCTTTCCCATTCCAAAGAGAAATGTCATCAGGACCTCATGGCTTTCATTGATCTTTGTGAGCGCCTTGGGGTTCCACTGGCACCTAGTAAGACTGTTGGCCCTTCCACCACAATCCCATTTCTTGGCATTATCCTCGATTCAGTCATGCAGGAAGCGCGACTTCCCGAGGATAAAATTGATAAGGCCAGGGCATTACTTTTAGTTTTTTTGGGGAAGCGCAAGGTCACACTCAAAGAGCTCCAAGGGTTAACCGGCTTTCTGGGATTTGCCTGTTCCGTAATTAAACCTGGACGTCCATTTTTACGTCGTTTGTTTGACCTTACTGTGGGTATTCGCAAGCCGCATTTTCATGTTCGCTTAACGAACCAGGTTAAGCTTGACTTAGAGGTCTGGTTGAAATTCTTGCAGGATTTTAATGGGAAATCTTTCTTTTTAGATGAGAAATTCCTCACTGGGGATTATCTCCAGCTCTACACAGATGCAGCAGGGGGCATTGGATACGGGGCCCTGTTTGGGGAAGAGTGGTTTTATGGTCTGTGGCCCGTGGCTTGGCGTTCACTGAATGTCTCTGTGTTGGAACTATACCCAATCATGGCAGCTGTGCATGTTTGGGGTGGTTCCTGGTCGAACCAGAGTGTCTGTTTTTTTACAGACAATGAAGCTCTTGTTCCTGTGATCAACAACCAGACATCCCGTGAACCTCACATCATGGCACTACTGCGCCCACTAGTTTTGGCATGCCTGCGTTTTAACATTAACTTCGCAGCACGGCATATTCCGGGGCGGTTTAACACTCTTGCTGATATGTTATCCCGTTCGCAGGTGGACAAGTTCCGAGAACTGGCTCCCTGGGCGAATCTCAAACCAGTGGAAGTGCCGCAATGTGTGTCCCCAGCCAACTTAGGAACTCTTTGAATGTACTCCTACGCGCTTCCATTGCATCGTCGTCACGTGCCCATTATGAACGGGCTTGGAGGAAATTTGTTGTCTTCCATGACTCCCTGGGTGTAACCTTACAGCTACCTGCGTCAGTATCAATGATTTTGCTGTTTATAGCACAACTGCATGCTCATGGCTCTGCCCCGGCATCCATTACTTCAATCATTTCAGCAGTAGCTTACTTTCATAAAATTAATGGGTTTTCTGACCCGACCAATTGTTTTATCGTAGCCAAAGTTTTGGCAGGTGCTCGTAACCTTGGTTCTGTTTCTGATGTCCGTCTGCCTGTCACCCTTCCTGTGCTCACTCGACTGGTCCTTGCTTTACCGACAGTTTTTACATCACGCTACAAATGTCTTATGCTGCGCGCTATGATGGTGCTCGCATTCAACGCCTATTTACGGGTGGGAGAAATGGTCCCTCGGAGTAGGAATATGGTCCAGGGCTGTTTGCATATGGGAGACGTATTGCTGTCTGGGGATATTATATCGCTTTCTTTCCGTCGGTTCAAGCATAGCACTAGACATGGTCCCCAGTCCCTCCATGTCAAAGGTGAATGTATCCCTGGTTCTTTAATTTACCCTGCTTCTTTCTTGAGGGAATTCCTGTCTGCGAGAGGGGGGGTGCCCTCCATTTTGTTCTCCTATCCAGATGGTTCACCGATGCTGCGCCATGAATTTGATGTTTCCCTTAAACGTTTATTGGAGTTCTGCGGTTACCAAACCAGTGCATTTAAGGGGCACAGCTTCCGTATTGGGGCTGCTACAGCAGCTGCACTAAGGGGTGAATCGGACGCCCAAATCAGGGCGGCAGGCAGATGGACGTCAGATGCGTTTAAGAAATACATTAGAATAGCCTAGTATCTTGCATTTTGTTTGTCTTCTCGTTGCGTGGGGGGGTCACATGTTCGGTGACCTGTGGCATATTTCCCCCACTTTTGGGGTTATGGTTTAGTTTTACCATTAAGTATTCAGCAGCAGGTAGTTTGCTAATTAGGTGGCAAGTTGCAAAGGCACTTCTTATATAATCAATTATACATGTTTTTCCATTTGTTCTAGCAATACCGTTGATGCTGCATTATATGTGGAAATGTGGACTCACTAACAGCCTGATGTTCACGAGACGTGTATGTACTCAGTCGTAGGCGTGGCATTGGGTTGTTGAGTCCACATTTCTTTCTCGTAATTTGTCAGTGTGCCAAAAAGGGGATTACACACTTGACAGTAAATAATAAACGTCATAATTTTGGCCAATTCATATCTATTCTGGTCTCTGTGTTGCTGCTTGCATAAATGGGGGTATGCTCATCAAACGCAGTGGATGAGCATACTGGACTTTGTGCATGACGACAACACAGAGGCTGACGTGCGCTAATTTATCCAGTGGCGATCCCACCAATCAGCGCTTCCTTGGCATGTCTTCTTGCTAAGTGGACATGCGACCAAAAGTTCTAAAAGTTTGACCCACCCGCCTCCCAACTAGTCATCCAGTAGATATAGTTTGAATTGTGCATCGTTTATGGAAAGCGCGTACATGTCTCGATGCTTTCCCCACTTTTTTCTATCGTGAACATAGGGCTTGCACCAGAGGTGTTCACGGGGTTTTAACGCAAGGGAATGTACGTTTTCTTTCCATTTTCGATTTAGGTTAAACACCTGTATAGGCACGTGTTGCCACAGTAGTCGGAATGCATGCATTGTACGCCTTTGTTTGGTGGTATTACAATTTATTTTACATGCGACGTGCGGTCGTGCATATTCCCCCCACTTTTGGGGTTATGGTTTAGTTTTACCATTAAGTATTCAGCGGCATATTTCCCCCATTTCCCCCACTTTTGGGGTTATGGTTTAGTTTTACCATTAAGTATTCAGCAGCAGGTAGTTTGCTAATTAGGTGGCAAGTTGCAAAGGCACTTCTTATATAATCAATTATACATGTTTTTCCATTTGTTCTAGCAATACCGTTGATGCTGCATTATATGTGGAAATGTGGACTCACTAACAGCCTGATGTTCACGAGACGTGTATGTACTCAGTCGTAGGCGTGGCATTGGGTTGTTGAGTCCACATTTCTTTCTCGTAATTTGTCAGTGTGCCAAAAAGGGGATTACACACTTGACAGTAAATAATAAACGTCATAATTTTGGCCAATTCATATCTATTCTGGTCTCTGTGTTGCTGCTTGCATAAATGGAGGGGTGTAAGGTTTGAATGAACTTTGTGGGAGCCTGAGGTATTAAAAGTTCACGAATTTTCCACTGAACCTCTGTCTGTGGAGGGTAAACATGCTGTGAAATTGTCAATAAGAGAGCTGATCAAGATTAATAGGAAATGAAGGAAACGTTATAATGGTCGCCTATGGAAAATGCAAATGTGGTCTTAGGCCAACTGATAACTGTTGGTATAATACACTATGCACTGAACATTATGAAAATTACAAAATTCATTTGATCGACTTTCTAGGTACAATTTGATATATATACACCCACATATATATATATACACAGTACACACACGCACATACACACCAATGAGAAATTGACAAAAGTCAACATATCCTACCTTCTCAACATTCGACCAGAACTCCTTCACCATCTTGGCGAGGTTGGCTGCGATACGGTGTAATCGTTGCGCCTCGTCCTTCTCGGCTCGGAGCTCCTTCTGGTGCTGCTCCTGGTGGTACTTGGCCACCATGCGGGCTATCTGTACATCGAGAGGACGCAACATGCAATCAAGGTCTGGTCTCCGTAATAACAAGACATCTGATCAACTTACTGACGGGCATAAGCATACTATTTGTGCTTCTTATTGCAGTTCTTCATATTTAGGACAGGTTTGCTTTTATTAGTATTATTATCCTAGAAGAAAGGATATGTTTTCCATTAAAATATTCGTTATATATTGTACAGATGTTACAATTTCTTCAAAAAAATATATGAGAAATACATGTTTGCTGTATTCAGAGAGCTAAATATTAGATCAGGCAGTAGATCAGCGTCTTGTGCTTAGACTTATATACAACTCTAGATAAATGATGTCTTATCCTTGTTGTGACATGAGAAGTTCCCAAGATCAGCAGTATTTAATAGGAACAGATCAGAAAACACAAATATATTATTCTAAAATAGCTTAGGGCAAATGTGGATATGAATACTTTCAAACTGGTTGACATGAATCCTCTCTGTAAAATACAGACATGGGGTTAAGGGTAAGGTAAGGTAAGGTAAGGTAAGGTAAGGTAAGGTAAGGTAAGGTAAGGTAAGGTAAGGTAAGGTAAGGTAAGGTAAGGTAAGGTAAGGTAAGGTAAGGTAAGGTAAGGTAAGGTAAGGTAAGGTAAGGTAAGGTAAGGTAAGGTAAGGTAAGGTAAGGTAAGGTAAGGTAAGGTAAGGTAAGGTAAGGTAAGGTAAGGTAAGGTAAGGTAAGGTAAAGTATACAAACCTTGCGTGCTCCGGCCTTCTTCCACTTGCGTTCCTGAGCGAAGTCAGCCGCCAGCCACTGCATCTCCTCGAGCAGGTAATCCCAGTGAGCCTTGCTGCGTGGAGGTTCCTGTACTTTTGGCAGTCGCCGTGTCGACCATAAGCCCTCTCTCCGCAGCTCCGCAATTCGCTGTATCACTTGTGCCTCCTGGAAGCCAACATCAACACATAGTAACTCACCCTTAGTCCAGACAAAACTGACAGCACACAATGACTTGGAAGTATGACACAGATTTCACATAGAACATCTTTGATGCAAGTAAGAAGTCACATTATCAACCACAAATTATTATAACTTCTGTGTCACGCCAAAGTGCCTGCTATTTTTAAATTATTACTTACTCATATCATGAGTAGTTACCCAAATCAAAACACGACTGCATGAGTTGGTGTGTAGCATGTATCATTGCCACACCAAGTAAGAAAGACCCAGGCATGGAAGCAAGCATGCATTCCATCTGGCCACCAGATAGACAGACGCAAGCACAGACAGCTTACTTCTAGATAACACTCAGTGGCTCTTTCCTCTCTATACATCTCACATTAACATTACATAAATACAAATTCACACAACTTATATTTGCCAATATCGACCAAACAAAACTAAGACAAGTGCGTATGTGTCCTTTATGAGGCCCAGATGAGAGTAACGTGAATTAAATGTATCACTCTATTCCCATGTTGTTCAGAATGAAATGGTAATTGCATGGTATATTCTACATGCTAAAATACCAAACAATTTGTGTCATAAGAGGTGACATTATTAAAAATGAAAAAAAAATCTTCAATCATGAACATCAAACTACTAGATGTAGCAGGCCATGTATCCAGGTGCAACAACAACTACACATGGGGCATAGCGACCAGCAGAACTGTCACTCTACGAGAATCTTTAGCACCAGCGTGTCACCAAAACAGACATGTCGGTGACTCTGTCTCGACACATTTGAGGTAACTAGAAACTAGTCAAACTACTGCACAAAGTTCACTAGCACTCTCTCAATTAGTTCACTGCTCCTTAGTCACCCACAAGCGAAACCACACCAAGAATTGTGTGTGCAGTTATTAGTTGTCAGTGAAAACCTTCACACTGAAGTGGAATAGCTTCGAATACTAATAAACAACTGACCTATAAAGAAAAGGCTCTTCAATGCTCCATCAAAGGTCAACGAATGATGACAATAAACAAGATGTTTACACAACAATGATGGCTACACCAAGAATTGTGTGTGCACAGTTTTTAGTTGTCAGTGAAAACCTTCACGTTGAAGAGGATGAGCTTAGAATACTAATGAACAACTGACCCACATAGAAAAGGCTCTTCGACGCTCCAGACCAGGTCAACCAATGATGGCGATAAACAAGATATTTACACAACAATGATGGCGATAAACAAGATATTTACACAACAATGATGGCAATAAACAAGGTATTTACACAACAATGATGGCGATAAATAAAATGTTTACACAACAATGATGGCAATAAACAAGGTATTTACACAACAATGATGGCGAAAAACAAGATGTTTACACAACACTGATGGCCATAAACAAGACGTTGACATTATTAACACTATCAGCTTCTCAAAATGTCAAACAAATGTAGCAGGCCATGTATCCAGGTGCAACAACAACTACACATGGGGCATAGGGACCAGCAGAACCGTCACTCTACGAGAATCTTTAGCACCAGCGTGTCACCAAACAGACACGTCGGTGACTCTGTCTCGACATAGCTGTGCAACCTGTTGTCACATTGTCTTGATTTTACACGTGTACAACAACTCACCCTTGTCGTTTCCAGAGTGTAACCTGTGGGTTGAATGCTCTCAGCACTACTGCACCGAGTTCACTGCCACAGATATAAAACTAACTCAACTCACAAAACGCCGCAAAGATATCAAACAGAACATTGATGTATAACTGACACGTAAACACTAGTAAACAGTGAAGTAATTCAACAGACCAAAAATGTTTCCTATCCACTTGTTTCATTACTAACCTGCTTTGCTCTCTCCACTATTGCCTCTTGGGAGCCAAGGGGCGTATCACAGACTGCAGATATGTCAAACTGTTTCCTGGGTGGCGAGCCAGGTGTTCTTGAACCAGACGTCAATGCAACGCTACAAAACATGAAGATCTTGTGTAGCCGTCATCTCAATCAGAGGTAACTCACCTTTACATACGACTTCACCAACATACACTGAAACGAGTAATGATCAATTTAACTTGAAAGCATTTTGGTACAAATATTTCAGACATTGTCAAAAGCAAATGCTACATGTGGTGCTTCGGTTTCAGGTAATTACTGGAATAATTTTTCTAGCAACTGTTAGAAATTCTGAACACCACAAAGACACACAATTTCATACATTTGATTGGTATAATTCAATCACTTACTTGCCAATTGCTGCAGGAGCTGTTGCACATTTATGCAAGGTGCCAGCACTGCTTGACGCGGGTGGTGTTTCTAGCATGATCTGTGCAAGTGCACTGGACAGTGGGGGCAGACCTCCATTTGTCGCAGTTGGTGTCGACGACTCTGTAGCCTGGGACGTATCGGTCAAAGCATGTGTAGCTGCTGGTGAGGTCAAGCCTGAATCAACACACATCCACAATGTCACTGACGAATGCAACGCTAAAGGAACACTCCAACTACTATGGCGACTTTTTGCAACATCAATGGATAATTGCCACAGATCTAGAAAGAACAGACATGATTATAATAAACACAATCGAGGTAGGAACAGAGTTCTCTAGCTATAGCCTACATAAAGGTTAGCTATATCAAATTTGTCAGTATGTATTAATATTACTTGTAACTTACACGGACATACAGGTGTATATGCAAACAAGCAACAAATAAAATTATATATATATATACAGACTGTTGATAAACAGTTACAAATTCATCCACCAGCAAGAAAATATACCAAAACTATCTAGATTACACTAATTATTTCGTAAATAAACAAAAATTATATGCCTAAAATTTCAAGTTTCGTAATTAATGGCAACAACATGCCTCGTAAATATTCGCAGACACCAGCAAGCCAGGTACTCAGCACAATAATTATTGCCATTAATCGTTGCATGATAGTAGGAAATCCACAGGTAACAAGGGAGTGCAATAATCACACAAAAAGTAGCACACACAAAGCTTGCTACCACATCTACACATGCATTTATAAATGGCTCAAAATTGGCACGTAAATAAATCACGGAAAACAGAAATCACATTGATCCAATCTGTTCAGAACTTCTTAGAGGACAATTGTGATTCTGATCATCACGGCTGTGGTCAGTACGCAACAAGTTCATCACTACAGATCTATGAACTAATCTGGCATCTACATATCTGCTTCATTTGCAACAAAGATGCTGAAAACGGTAAATAATAAATTCTTGTCAAACATAAAACCAATGACAAATACAATAAGCAAAAATCAATGTGCAGCAATATAGAAAAAATAAATAAAGAAATAAATCCGACTGATCTTGACAAAGCAGCGAGACTAGTAATGGCCCAGGGGACTGATGTTGTTCATGCTTCGTTCGCTCATGCTGGTCAAAACTACAGCGACGACGAGGCGAATTCAACACTGAAGCGAACCCTAGTAGTCACACGCAACCGAATAGGTGTCCCCGAACGGACTGCCCCATTACCTGGGCCCAGCAAGGGGGCGTGACCCGTGTGCACAATAGAGGGAGGGGCGAGCTGAAGCAGCGGCTGCACATGGCCGAAGATCATACCATGGCGGCCACCCGACTTTTTACCGGGATCTGTCACACCTGCATGACATGTATCTGGGGTAATCATCAATTGAAACCGTCTAGCTACCAAGGCCCGTACACATCTGGACATTTGAAATCCAAGGCTAATAAAGATTTTTCAAGGCTATTTGAACAATATATTCAAGACTTTTAACGACCACTGTACTTTTGATTGCAGTAAATTAACATTGAAAAATTCAGTCCAAATGAATCACATCACACTCTACCAACATATTTGACTTAACTATTATTTTCATGCATCGGCTTTCCCTTCTGCCTGACTGCCACTGGCCTATGTTTGTTAATTCATCACAACTGAGCCTAAAAATATTTTATTGACCACAATTTAATTCAAGACTACTTTATAATATTCAAGGATCTCAAGGCCTTGAATTTGGTCCAATCAGATTCAAGGCTTTTCAAGACTTTCAAGGCCCCGTACGGACCCTGAGCTACACACGAACCAAGCACATATCACTCTAGCTTCTGACAGGTGCTAGCAGGCCTTATTACCAGCTTGTGCTAACAGGCCTTATTACCAGCATAACTAAACAGAGAATTAACAACGCTGCGTATTATTACAGGTTCAACTTCAATAAGATTCATTCCACTTGTTTTTTCTTCAGATTCACTTTGCCAAAAATCACCTGTCTAGTCTGAACCATTTTTATTTAGTTTCTGTGAAATCACCAAACTAACTTTTCTCTGGGTAAGCTTCTGGTGTCAGCATGTGAGCAATATACAAACTAGATCAGAACACAAAATAAACAGTGCACATAACAAGATAGGTGAGAGCCAATTATTAACAATCCTGTATGTGCTAATATAATCGTTCTTCTGCAGCCTAACTGCTAAGCTGAATGCACCAATGTGGTGATATATATAATCTTTGCTATCTCCTGACAAAGATTTTAATAACAAATGCCATCCATACCTTGTTGTTGTAATGCTGTTATGGCTGGTGGTAGGGTTGTAGATATGGCGACAGGGGTAGCGATTGGCGTACTGCTACCGCTACTTGTCAATACCTTCACCTACAAACAAATACCGTAATTACGAACACTTTCAAACAATAGCTATCTGCTCCAAATACTTTTATTGTAACGTTTTTTTTTAAAGAATAAATATGTTGTCGTTACACACTGCCTATAATATTGTGAAGTTATTGCAATTTGAATGCTGTAATCGACATTTTCAGTTTGTAAACAAAACATTCAACTTACAAACAGCTGCCATTTTCTCTTATTGCTCATTATAAAGTAGACTGCCTTGAAGTGGGATTGTTCACAGCCTCCCCTACGAGTCATTCACTAAACTTGCTCAGTAACAATTACATATCATTATTGGTTAAAGGTACATACTTCATTATTGATACTCTGCTCCTGTTCCTCCTCCTCCTCCTCACTATCGAGATGTCCCGAACGCAGGAAATGCAACAGCTGCATCGTGGGTCGCTTCTTCCACGCAAAGTAATCGATGACATTGAATCCGTTCTGCAGGAAGAACAGCTCCGTCAAGTGCTCAATGTAGAAGCCTTTCACGTCCGCCATCTCCTTGAGCCTGGCGTCACAGATGAGCTTGCGATAGCGGGCTGTCTCCTCCGACGGCGCTGGCTGCTCTTCCAACTTGATCCGCTTCAGCGGCCGGTCTGGACTCTGCGCTACTCCGTGGGACGATGCACGTGCCTTGAGTGGACTCGACGCACCAACGCCCACAATCTGCTGTTTCTGTTGTTGTTGAAAATTCATGCCTTTTGTCAAGGTAGACTGCTGTGCTGCTGGACTGGCGAGGGGACTAGCCCCAGCGCGGCGAGGGCTTTGACCAAGGTGGTGTACGGTGCTGCCGGTGGCACTCAGCGTCCCAGCACTCGGTATCGACGGGAACGCCACGGCCACCGGCTGCTGCTGTAGCATCTGGAATTCGGCCAGGTTCGAACCGCCAACCTCCACTGCTGGCTGCTGCTGGACGATGAACGTCGCGGCTGCTCCACTGCCACCAGGGTGCGCTACAAACGCGGTCGAGGGGTAGCCGGTCGAACCAGGTAATGTAGGCACCATCACCAGGCCTGCTGAAAGATATACAATATTTCTAATTGCGTGCAATGGTTCAAACTGCACAAAAACAGTAAAATCTAACTGGTAAAGCCACATAAATAGTAACTGGTAATCAACATCATAATTTGGTCCTGCATAGTTTATTTTTCATTTTATTAATTTTTTTTATACAAAATCCAGGCACCTGTTGATAATGGGCCAAGCCAAAGCTTTTCCAACTGGTAATTCGACAGTACGGAAGACCACTGGTATTGGTCCAAAAACCAGCAGATAATAGACGAGCAAACCCACCTGGACTGGCCAGCTGATGCTGCAGCACATTCGCCACCATGCCAACAGGAGGCGTAGACGGCGCCGGGGCAGCCTGGGTGACGGCCACGCCAGACGTGCGGAGCTGACCACCACCAGACTGTGCCAGTGGCTCTGGCGAGTAGGTGGTGATCATGCCTGGGGGGAAGGTGTTGGGAGACTGTGTGGGAGAGGCCACCTGCAGACCTTGGCCCAGAGCTGTGGATGGGGAAACAAAATCATTGTTACACACACACACGTCTATTAGAAAGTAATGTCACTTGCACCACTGACAGGTACGAGTGTCACATTCAACAGTTTTCAAAAAACTTCTTCTTCACTCAAAATACAAAGTTTGCATAATAATTTTTTGAAATACTGTTGATAAACCAAATTTGTAATTGTAAATCATTAACTCACAAAAATGTAGTTATCTCAGTGAATACATCATATGGCAGAGTCCGTACACATCTGGACATTTGAAATTCAAGGATATTTGAGACTTTTCAAGACTATTTGAAAAATAAATTCAAGACTGTTTTAATGTCTGTACTTTTAATCGCAGTAAATTAACATTGAAAACATCAATCTAAATTAATCGCATCACACTCGACCAAATTATTTTACTCGACTAAGAACAGTTAGTTATTTGTGTGTGTCAGCTTTACCATTTCACTTGCACTGTCCTGCATCTTGTAGTTTGTCAACACAATTGAGTCAAAAAACATTTTATTTACCACAATTAAATTCAAGACCACTTCATAAAATTCAAGGATTTCAAGGCCTTGAATTTGGTCCAATAAATTTCAAAGCTTTTCAAGACTTTCAAGGCCCCGTACGGACCCTGATATGACCGTCCATCTTACCTCCGAGCAGCTGCGGTCGTTGCTGATGAGACGTTGGCAGACTGACACCTTGCAGTGGGCCAGTCGCCAACATGAACTGTGGCACTGGGCTTTGCTGCAGAGTGATCTGCTGCGGCACAGCTGACTGCTGTGGTGTACCTGGTGCAGAATCACCCATGCTACCACCCGAGGTCTGTCGCTGCAAACCACCGGCAGGGTTGTTACCCCGGTTCATGGTGGCTCCTCCCTAAGACCCCCACACCTGGAAAGGATTCAGCCAAATAGAAATATGTTGAGTCTAACTTCCACGCACTGGTAGTTACCATCATCAAGCCCATGAAACTGATCCATGCATAACTATTGTTCAATTCGGCACTTGTAGAGAATGTGGACCCACTTCAATTTTGCCATTATAATGGCATATTTGCCTACTCTGGAGGCGATTCACTCTGGATACTTCATCTTTAACCATTTAGCATTCCCATGTATATTTGTTTTATAAATATTGCATTTGCAATGAGACCTAAATATCATTCCAATTTGTGCTGGACACAAACGCAGCAGCCATGCATTATTCAGAATGAGTCACAAACCAAGTTTGTTTATGCTAACGGAACTGCCTTTTTTCCCCTATTTATGAAAATTAAACATGCATGGGATGCTGTTAAATGAATTTACGAAATGAAGTATCAAATGTTGGGAAAAATACGGTTATAACAACACAATTTTAGGTGTGTTTGAGTCCATAAGTGCCTTAAATTTTGACAGAAATAAAAAAAATTATACTAACGACCACAATAACAGCATAACAATATGGCAACTGTGTCCAGTGCCCAAGTGTGATCAACAGACCTGGTAAAAGTAACTTCACATGCCCAAACTGCTCAGGGCTCGACCACGCGCTACTAGCCCCTGGGCCGGCAGTGCGCCAATTGCTTTCATTCAACAATTTCTGTTTTACGCAATTTAATTAGGATAAAGGTCCGTTTCACTCGCTCTGATTGGTGTACTGCATACAAATAAGCACTCGTGTACATTGTCAACATACGTATACATTGTCATAACTGAATACAAAAAAATATCTGCAGCGCGGTTTTTCAACGTCCCTACAAAGACACGCGCCACGGCGTTAAAAATAGGTCAGTGGTAATGACGAATCCGCGGCTGACGAATCCCAGGCCTCCGTCGACTTACCAATCTTCAGTTAGAAATATCACGGTGATATTGCATCCATCCTTGGTCAAAAACCCTCAATCCATCAACACTAGGGTCTCATCTAAACATTTTGACACAGTGTACAAATCAACATGCAAAATTAGCATTAAAATTCTCTCGATGCTACGACCCCATCGTGCCACGTAGAAATCGAGAAAGGGTGCTCAAAATGGCTGTCTTGCGAACCTCAAAATTTGCCTCGTCCTGAAAAGTACTTCCTGACAAACCAAAGAGCTGATTGGATGAAACCTAAACATGGCAGCTCCCATACAACGTGCTAAGATGGAAGTAATGTCGAAGTCGACGGCAAAAGAATGCATAAAACAGTTGAAAGATCGAACTAAAGCAATAATTAACGACAGGAAAAATGCTAACCAACTTATCGATGTCATCGTGTGTTGTGAGGTAAATAATTTGGGCGTGTATAATAATCGTAGCATAATACGTTTTCCGGTTTCACATGTGCTGTCAACAACTCAAACTCACTGTTGAAACTGCCTGTCTGGGACTGGGCCCAGCCCTTGTCTGATCCCTAGTATTCCCTACTGACACTATTCGCTAGTCTAGTTCCAGTTGTTTCCGGCACTCAGCAGGATTCTATCAACTGACTAGTTTGTATATATTGTAGTTACAACGTATCGTATGTTATGTGGTCTCATTAAACTAGTCAATCTTTCTAATATTTATGGGGGAATTATGCTAGGGTGGTCGGACAAAATTTTTCTTTCGGAAAAAAAATAAACAAAAAATGTTCCCTGATAGTAGTTACTATAAGAAGTATAACGGTAGTTGTTTCATGTATTTATGTGACATATTAAGCAAACTACAGATGTTTAAAGTTATATATTTCATGACATTTTCTGATGGTTTGCTAATATGTGTAATTTTGCTTATAAACCACACACATTAATTTTTTCCTATTTTCCCCTGGTCATAATCACTAATTGAAGTGTAACTGTGCTTGTTTCATGTATTATATGTAGATGAAATATTAATGAAACTGCAATTTTATGACATTTCAAATTAAAAACAATTCCGCCAATTTTCTGACAGATTTAATCTTGCCAATAAATCTTTAGAATTGCTTTCAATTTTTCTTTTGATAATAGTAATTAATTAAAATGCAATGGTGCAGCCTCCAATTACATAGATTAAATATTAATGAAACTGCATTTTTTTTTTCTGAACATTCTCCTATTTTATTTTATACCTAAATCACAAGAAGAATTTTTTTTAATAATACTGATTTTTTGGTAAACTATGATAAAGGGCAATACATACCTATTTTAAAAATTCAATTAATATATATAAAGTATCATAATTTTTCAACAATAGGTTGTACAAATTACATATATTCTCAAAACTAAATACTAATTCATGTAAAACTGTCATCAAAGAATACCCCAGTAAAGACATACAAAAGTCATGTATTTATAATATAATTTTATAAACATTAATGATAAATTATCAATTTTAATAAAAAATTGTATATTTAATGTAGCCTAACCAACACACAAAAGTATGAATAGTATATGCTAAAAAAAGGGAAATAATACCAATAAACAAACTAATGTAAATTAGCTACATTAACCATGGCACTAATTAATTAGTTTACACAGTTACATGTGCAAGCATAAGTACTTGCTAACTATTTATAATAGTATTAATCAAAAACTCCCGCTATCGATCACGTCGATATCAGAGTGCTTCGCATACCACAATGCATCGCGCGCACGGGGAATAAGGCAAAATGGCGATGTCTTTTGAGACAGGGGCTCCATAAACGGACTTTGTGCCCAAATGCGCTATCGACTAGTAAGCCATCACAGTAATCATATTATCGTCCACACAATTCTTTACACTTCTGTGTATGAAGCAAGTTGAAGCAACCAAAATAAAGTCACAAAACATCGTTAAACATAGGCCATTTTAACTGACTAATTACTACAACATTTTATCGACGGATTATCATGATATTTGTACGATCACGTTAATTTATCTTTCTTCTTTAATTACAACTTTTCAAAATGGCCGTACTCATTACCATAATCTCGCAAACAATTTTTGAAGATGAGGCCTGTCAGCGTCATCCAATATGGCCGCGGGCGTAAACAATGAAAACCGAAATACAACACCGAGAGGGGAAAAAATCATTAACACCTTTTAAACACCGCCAAAAAATCAGTTATCAGCTCAGAATCATAGACTAACATTATAACAACATAAGAAAAATTATACAAGAACAGGTATGTTGCGTGATAATAAATTACGGCGACTAAACCCGGACCCCTGTCTCCCCATGTTGTCAGAAGGGGCGGCAAATCGGTCTGACCTCCCTAATTATGCCAAGCCATGCTTTTTTGGCTTTTCTGTCAATCTATGTCTATGACTATCATACTTACTATGCCTATGTATGGGTCTAGTTGGTCTATGACTATGCTGTCACTGTGTGGAGTGTGGTTCTTTTAGTAGGTACATCAGAATCCGCTAGATGGCGTATTGAAATCTCGCGGTCATTTCCGTTCCAAAAGTTGCGACCAAGATGTCTTCCCGCGTCAGCCGTCGTCAGAAATCACATGGTCGCCCAATTTGCTTTGCCGCTGCATACTGATTAGGAAAACAGTGTCTTTTGACCGTGGAATCACCCAATGGATAATTGTTTTACATCTTGAGCCATATTTTGTTTACTTTGCCATCGATCGCTTTTCTGTGCATTGAAGTGAAGTTTGATGTTTTCTTTACTTGTGAAATAGACATATAAATCTAGCATGGCCATCTATGAAACCTGGTTGGCCATCTAGTATGGTATATTAGCTTTAAAATGGTATATGTAGCATTATTGTGCGTGCCTGGCCGGCGACACACCGAGGTGGGCAACTTTGGCACCATTTGCCATTCTGTGCGTTTATTTACAACAGCCTATGCCGTAACACGCCGGCTGCACAGCATCAGCAATGGCGTCGGTTGGCGCTTTCCAGCATTAATTAAATCCACTTTCATCACAATCATCGTGTATTGTTGCTTTTATTATTCACTTGTGTGATTATATATATATATATACATATAATCACAGTTTAGCCGTTTTGGGCTTATGTTAGAACGTCATTCTAAAATATTTGAAGGAAAATGTTTATAAACTTCGTCTTCACGTTTGCATTGACAATCGCGTTTCATAGAATCGTTATTAAAATTGGTAAGCATCTTAAACTTTAAAAACAAATTTATTTGCCCGTATAATATTTATATATTTTATTTTCACCCGTTTTATGTAATCCTAATAAATAGGTCAGATGCTAAATATAGGTAAACTAATTAGGTCATCAACAAACTTGATCTTACTAATTATTCACCTGTTTTATGTAAGTAAACCTAGTAATTTGGTGAAATGTTAATTATAGCTCAACTAATTGTGCCATCAAAATTACTAATGTAATAATGTGGCATAGAAGTGTTTTTTAATTTATTATACTCAATTTATGTTGTTATTCTGAAAAAAGGTCAAATAAGCAGTGAAGGTCAACTATTTAGGTCAAGGTCAAATCATATTCACATGTTTTTCTAGATCACATAACTTTTTATTTCACCCCAATATCTTCAGTAGAAGCAATTATATTACCATTTTCCTATATACTCAAACACAGTGCTCCAGCTTCCTGGTCTCAAGAAATGGACAGAATTCAATACCAAAAATCGCCCTTTTTTTGAGCACAAAAAGTGGAATTACTTCAGAAATCAAAAAAATCAAAAAGTGTTGAAAACTACATACTAAGCCCTATCATGTGATATAATTTGAATAAAATTGGATGTATTTGATTTTTTTTCTGATGTACCTACTTTTAGTAAGGATGAGACTGTTCGCAGAGCAGTGATGTCACTGCTCTCCGAATTAGTGCCAGTATTCGCAGAGCAGGTAGGAAAGGGTGTTTATTGGATAATTATAACTCACTGCGCAGGTTTTATTAGCTGCTTGCTAACTAAAGTTGGTGTGTGCTCAAAGAAGTTTTCCAAAAACTATACTGTCCTAATGTGACGTCCCTGCTCTGCGAAATATTTGACCCAAAGTTTTGAATACAAAAGTTAATATATATATATATATATGTCAGTTATCAGATTTGATGTATTTCAGTCGGACGACCCAGTTGTGCTGGTGGCAGCAATACAAGCTTTGCACAAAGTATTTTCACATCTCATCAAGACCCAAGAGATGTACATGCCAAAACCTGTTGACCCAGACAATCTACCTGAAGGTAAGCATGCTATGTCTTCATGCCATTTGGAGTTATGTTTTGTTTTATGTATACAGTGGACATTATGTATAGGCTAGCTGCTCAATTATTTATCCTTCCGTGATAGCCAATTCATCTAATTTACATTACTCTTGAATTATGTTACATATCACATGGATGATAACATTAACATAGATCCATTTTTTTTTTTATATCTATGTGCTCATGTTTCGGTTTATGCAGAGAATTAAAGCAAATGGTCAATAAACTACTTTCTAAAGAATACCCTGAACTCTCTGTTTCCACATCTATATCATATGTGGCTGGTTTGCAAAAAAAAATGAAGCTACATGGTTTGAACTATGACATTTGTGCACATGTTCATTTTATCTTAGACACATTATTACACGTATATAAACTAACTGAGTTGATGTAAAGTACTTGGACTTGTACGTAAGGACATTTGTTCAGTACTAATGTGAAAAATATAGCATCACTAGTTACGATAGAAATGTTTTCCATAATGTGACTATTCTACTTTTACATTTGCAGACAGCGAAGGCAAGTATAAGATCTGGCTGAGAGAGAGGTACACCGACACGACAACTAGTCTGTGTCAACTACTCACTGACCAACCTGCCAATGTCCAGGTACACACCATTCTTTGTCTTCTTTCAAGTTGTTATTTATCTTTCAACCAGGACCGGGTCCAATTACACAAACACAAATCAATTACAATTACGTTTCATTTGCCGTTTTGATTATAGTTACACTTCCACAATTTTCAGATCAATTAAAATTACGCTGCTAAGTTTTCAATTACATTTATAGATGTGTTAATGGAACATACTAAATAGTTTATCGATGATGTGGCATGTGCAGGTATGTACAGTTGAACGGGTCAACTATGAAGTGGATTGATTAAAAATTGTTCTCAATTTTAATGAACTTACTAACAGAATTATAATTTATTTTAAAATGTGTGAGGAGCTAATGGGACAATTACCATCTAAAATCTAGGGGGGAGAATGGTCTTGGGTGAACCAGCTAAGTCCATACCAGGTCTTGCAGGCCAGTAATAATACAATTGTATATACATTCGGATATGATAGAGATTGATAGTACTGTATTATCACAATTGTAACAAGTGGTGATTGTTTCACCAGGAGCTGGCGTTGTGTACACTCATGAAGTTTGTGAAGGCGGAGGGAGAAACTCCACTGAAGAAGATTCCAGAGAACCACCTGTGTTTCCCCATCAACCAGTTTAAGGTAAGGGGTCAATCATCTATTCTTCTCCTTCTCTCAGGGGCCCTTTGCAGGGTGTTTAAAGTCCAATGAGATTTTGTGAGTCCACTACTGGTTACACATTTACCCCCTGTGTGGGATCTTTTACTTCCCC
The DNA here is from genome assembly GCA_964017155.1 of Oasisia sp. SBJ-2009. Taxonomy (NCBI): domain Eukaryota; kingdom Metazoa; phylum Annelida; class Polychaeta; order Sabellida; family Siboglinidae; genus Oasisia; species Oasisia sp. SBJ-2009. Next base: position 9,117,041 of record OZ024865.1, on the reverse strand, counting down.
TGGCATAGACACCAGATAGATCATAGCAGGGACCAACACCAGCTTTTGTGTCTCTTCCAAAAGACACAGGCAAGTGTGAAGTGAACGAACATTGCCTAAGTTACAAATGGCGGTATGTGGGATTGAACCACCGTCCCCTCGATTGACAGTCCAGCACTCTAACACACGACTACCCCACAACAAACATACTTTTTGCTAATTGTAATGACATTAAAAACTTTAAAAACAGTATAGCTCTTTAGGATCTTATTCAACTGAAATTCAATAAAGCCTTTCTTCTCCAGTTTCTATATATTTTTACACGTCTGATTTTATGTAGACACAATTTTATAATCAAATATTTCTGACAACTGATTTGCCCTGTATCAGTGTTGCTCCAGCCTTCAAACATGTCACATGATCAGTGTCATGTGACAGAGGTGGAAATATACACTGAGACACATGGTCTCAGTCTGTCAGTGAGTTCCAAATGAATTACAGCCAGAATAGTTCTTGACTTGAAGTGTATTCATTATGTGAATTATCAAATAATTCAAGTTCCAAGCTTAAAGATTTGATGGGTGTTTAAAATAATAGTTACACGCCACTGATAAGGCAGCTTATTTTGTTGTACATACATTTGTTTGTAATCTCATTGCAGCCTGTCATCGAGGGGCTGCTTAGTTGCAAGCACAGGCTTTCGTCACTAATCACTCGCTTCCAAGAATTCCTTGAGTACGATGATGTCCGCTACTACAGTATGAAGACAGCCTTGAGGATTGTGAAAGAACAGTCGAAAGAGGTAACTACATTGACTTGTTGACTGCAATCACACATCCCCACATACCAGCGATCGCTGCTGGTGATTACACCAGTACGAGGCCGCACTACTCCTGAATGAGCCCTTTGTAAAACTCTGAATATAAGCTTGGTCAATGAAAGCAAAAACATATTCCAATGACTGACTTGGGAAACCATATGCTTGAAGATAGATGGTGAATTTCTTAGTCACCTTCACTTCGTTGACGACACATACATATGCATTAATACACCAATTGAATTACTACAAATGCTACAGGAATTAGAAGAAAATGAAAATCAGGGTCTGAAGATGAACAAGACAAAATTGATGGAAAACGGTGATGACTACTCATTTAGTAGAGATCAAAGATTAATTCAGTACAGATTAATTAATGTATCTAATTTTACCACATTCCAGGTTTTGGCAGATACGTTCATGCAAAATTGTCTGGCATTGTTGGAACACTTGAGCATGCCCACGCCATCTGGTGATGATCGCCTGAACCACTTCCTCACAACACTACCAGGTGGGGGGCGAATACTTACTGTGTGGTTGTAAAAATTACGTTTCCACCCTAAATTGTCAGTGGTCCATTTAGTGTTAATTTTTGTTCATGAAATCAGCCTAATAACTCTTGCTAGCTGAGGCCACATTTTGTGTCTGATTATGAGTTAGTTTACCTTTACTAACATTTACATTTATATTTGTGAAGATATAATGGGTTAATTAAATTTAAAATGTTGGTTCAGTGAAACTCATTTGCAGGTCACTATGTAGACTTGTAGTTTCTAATATATGGTGTGGTGTTACAAAAAGTGAGTTAATGTTTAGATTAATTGCATTAAATAACACGAGAACATAAAATATTAGAACCATAATAATAGATGATGCTGAAAACTTGTCAAATAAAAATGTTTTGTGTTACTGAACATGAGGAAATTACAAAATGTAGTAATCATTGCTAAAACGATTCCTGTTTATATTTGTAGCTGAACATTTTCATATGCATCTTGTTTTTATGTTGCCGTACTACAGAACAACCTCACAAGATAGATAACTACAATGAACACAAAAAGATCTTCACCACACTGTGGCTTGAATTCTTGAAACTTAAGGTTTGTTTGACATTTTATGTCTCTTATATTGATTTTGTTATTGTAATGTCTGTCTTTTTTTTTACTGCTGCAACCAAATATCAATATCTGCAACAAAGCTGATATTCTATGCTAGATGTTGCGACCTTGCTGATATTAACATTGATATTGACTTGTTATCAGACTATAGTTATACATATATATATATATTTATAATATATATATATATATAATAGATATACATATATATATATATATATATACATATATATATATATATATATATATGAATACATATACACTAGTCCCCCTCTTATTCAGCCAACAAATCTAAAGCGCGTGGCCACAAGAGGAGGAATGATTGACAAAAACTTATTTCATGGGAAACTGGGTGTTTACAAGTACACATGTACGTTGTCAACATTCGAGACTTCTAACATTGTAACAATACCAGCTATGTGGTGTTTTTATCTCTGTGTCCTTCAGTTCGCCGTCACATCCAAAATGCTGTCATTAAATTTGTTATTGCCCTATGATTAAAAATCACTGCTTTCGACTGCTGATTGGCCGCTGAATGGGGATAAACTGTATCTGCAACCCTGGCTGTTGGCCACTTTACCTGAGTGGCTGCTAGTGAGAGGGTAGTTTGTATTAGAAAATGCTAATGCAATGAAAATGTGGCTGCATAATCTGGGGGGCCTTATAACAGAGAGGGACTACTGCGTTTGGACGGACGGACGGACGGACGGACGGACGGACGGACGGACGGACGGACGGACGGACGGACGGACGGACGGACGGACGGACGGACGGACGGACGGACGGATAACTAATATTAATGTATACCTTTCCACATGTTCCAGATGTCAGCTGGTCTGTATAAGCAGGTGTTACTGGGCCTACATGAGAAAGTGATGCCACACTTCACCAGTCCACTCCTGCTCAGTGACTTCCTCACAGAGTCTTACAACATAGGTGAGGACGTCTCAACAGACTCACGTTTCATATTGTTCCACACCCATACCATAAGAAACACTGCATATTTTGTTCCCAGTCCTGAAGCATTGTTCCTTTTGTTGACTCGTTCACTTTCTTTCCAATGTCTGTCACTTACAAAATAAATTTTGTATCAGTCTTGTGTGTGTCATTTCTAATCCCGTCAACTATTTACTGTCACATTCAGATTGTTTCAGACTGTCTGGTCATAAGGCCACAGTCAGGTGGTTTTGGCCACCTGACTTTCTAAAGACATCCAGGAATCAATGTCAGTCCTCTCATTGCCACATTTAGCCACAGAGACACACAGACAGTCTTTCTGATTTATTGCTATGTTTGATATTTATGATAATGATGATGCATTTATATCACGTGAATGCTGGTATTTCTCTGTCATAAACATGCGTCTGCCATGAAGGCAGTGTGTTGTTGCAGTGCATGCTGGTAGCAGGATGTGAATTTTTTTTCAGTTGTTGACTTGTTCCTCTGTTTCTTCACAGGTGGCGCTATCAGTCTCCTGTCACTGAATAGTCTCTTCATATTAGTGAACAAATTCAACTTGTAAGTGTAACTTATTCTAAGATTTTACTGTACCTTATAATGTGTACTGTGTAGTATTAACTCAAAATGTTACAAGTCTGTACCATATAATGTCATGAACATTTTAAGTTCTTAGATATACTTTTTATTAATTTCATATCTGAAAATAACAATTGTCCAGAATGTTGGTTCAATCATAAAATACGATGTCTTATGTTACATCTAGTTGGGTGTGTAACATTATTAGCATACAGTGGGCCACTGTAGCAACATAAGGAAGCATTAAATGGCGTATTTTTGACATGAATACAACAATGATATTTGTAGTAGATTGGGTTGTTTCCGACTTGTGTTGTGCACGTTTTTCATAATAATAACTTGTCATATATATATATATATATATTTAATATATATATGCTTGGTATAAATGTTATAGATACTTTTGTTCACATCCACGTTGCTTCTTGAATGTAATAGTAGTAGTAGTAAAACTTACAAAATGCTTATATCCTCAAGAATTCAACTTCAGATGTGAAATATTATTAGTGATGTATATACTGCAGATTACTTTTGCTACCAAATGTTTTATTCTTTCCTGCATCTAGCCAACATTTTTGAATACTGGATTTTGAATCGGTGAAATATTTTGCTTTCAGAAACTACCCAGACTTTTACAAGAAGTTGTATGCCTTACTGGAGCCCTCCATCTTCCATGTCAAGTACCAGGCTCGCTTCCTCTTTCTCACAGACCTCTTTCTGACGTCCACGTGAGTGACCATTTCAACTCAATATTGTGTCGTAGATAATAGTCTGTCTAAACTGGCAAAATGGCCGTATGGTTTTTGCTAATTTACCTATCCGTTATTTAACAGTTGCTTAGCAAAACCTCCATTAAGTGATGATGAAAATGGCTGTTAAGTGTGTGTTTGTCGTTTTTGTTTCGGAAGAATTTCTTTATGACATGAAAGTAAGTGAAAGTTGCTAAAGTGAGAAATGTATGCAGTATTGTATTATTTAATCTAAGACCTGTCATGCTGCAAGAGCGATGTAGTTCACATATTTACTATTTATCAACAATGTTTGCAAAGGCATTGCTTCATGGAGGTCATGCACATAATTTTGATTGTGATGTAAGCAAACTGCATCATACTGGAATCTGGATACAGCAGTTTTTGTATAGACGTGTCATGATCTTGTTAGTTTAGCTACAGTATCTATATTGATGCACTTTATTGTACTTAATCCTCTATGTGCCTGCACTCTGCAGACACATAAGGCAGTCAGTAATCTTCCAGTTAACTGGTCTAAATTATTAGGGTATTTAAAAAAAACAGTTTAACCACCTTTTTTCAATGTGTATATGTTCGGAATGTCATTATACATCATTTCCGGTACAAACCAGTCAGCTATAATTTGTTTTAATTGTGCTTTAGAGCAATTTAATGCCGTCAAGTCAATGTAAGTAAGCCAATGTCACAGGGCATGAGTGGTTAGCGCATCACAGAAGCATCATGACCGCGAAGACGATGTCTTGCGATTTGCAGATCTATATGTCCCCAAACCCAAGGCTACATCATTAATTTGTATTCTGTATAATGCAGATTTATTTTAAAATAAAATTGATAAAATATTGCTAATTACTTTCTACATTTTGACTTCTCAATGCACACTCAAGACATCATCTTTGCGGTCCTGGTGTATGTGCAAGTTGTTTCAGATTGGTTTCCATCCATACAGCAATAAAAATGAGTACACAAAAACAGATGACTACATGCCAATGACTCGTGATGTTGCCTGAACCTAGCCGTTCTCTAACGCTGATTAACTCGGTGTTGTTCTTGTAGTTACCTCCCGGGATACCTAGTTGCCGCTTTCGCCAAGAAGTTCGCCCGCCTGGCACTGACAGCGCCACCTGGCAGCCTCACTATAATCACCCCGTTCATCTGCAATCTGATTCGTCGACACCCCAATTGCAAGGTGTTGCTGCATCGCTCTGATATGGCAAAAGGTGTCACAGTTGTTCCTGTTCTCGTACAAAGTTAGATTATTTTGAAGTGTAATGTATGAATGACTGGAATTCACGCTTTTTATCATGGATAATATGTGTCAGTTTTTTAACACACATTCAAGTCGGAGGTGACAGTAGACAACATTACCACTGGCATTTATTCGACACTTGTGCTGTGTAGTGAAATTTTCCTTGGCTGTTATTCAACATTTTATACAGGAATCTTCAAGTTCAAATCAGTAATCACACATGTTATGTCCATCTTTTTATTCCTGAAGCCAACTCAACTTCTAATAACAATTCTAAGAAATCGTCCTTGTAATAATATGATGTAATAAAAGCCAGTCAATTCAAAAATACCTAAATCTTTGATCATCAGACTATTGATGGATTATAAATCCATGTTTTGGCAAGTTCGTTACTGGATGGTACTAATTATGACATAGGAGTGATAGGACAACACACAGTGAATCAGGTATCAAGAAAACCTCAAAATGCATTGTATAAAACCAACAAGTTGTGGTTTGAATTACAGATTTGACAGAAGACCCGTTTGACATGGATGAGCCTGACCCAGCCAAATGTAATGCACTAGACAGTTGTCTGTGGGAACTACAGGTGAGTGTTTAGGTAGTATCTCAGACACCTACAATTTACATGTGTTCTATCATGTAGAAATTACTAATCTGACAAGTTTATAAGGATACCAAGTTCATTTGATCTAGCTAAATAATTCATATATTTTTTATATATTTTTTAAAATATTTATTTTAATAATTATTGTAATCACTTATTCAATTAATTTCATGACCTATTTATTTATTTTTATTTATTGTTGTTACCCACTTATTTATTATTTTACTTGTACCCTATAATTGCTTTAATTGTATTTTATGTATTGTACTTAAAAACATTTTTGTTTTGTATTTTATGTATACATATGGACTTTTTTTATCTGAAATAAACATTATATTATTTATCTTTTAGCATTATTGTTATATATAACATAGGGAATTTAACGCCATACACTGGTCTTCCCTTATTGTTCTCTTTGCATTGTATTTTATTTGCCTTTATTTGATTTGTATGCATTGTAGAGTTGCAATACATTTGATTTGATTTGATTTGATTTGATTTGATTTGATTTGATTTGATTTGAATGTAAGCGCAGTTTTAGCCACAAAATAGACAGTATGAAAATAATATCTAGCTATAGTTAAGAACGTTTTTCTTGGTACCTAACTTAAAATAAAGTCATGGAATTCTGACACACAGTTTGATAGAAATGTTGTAGTGGAAAATATAAACCAAAACAGTCAAGACTATGTGGAACTAACTTCTTAGATGCAATGCACGTGGTCATTTCCTGAACATCACACTGGTGGCGCCCTCTTGTTTTAGACTTTGCAACATCACTACCACCACGAAGTGTCGACAGAGGCTCGCAAGATTCAGCACAAGTTGTCGTCAGTGGAGACCGATCTCGGCCCCCTACTGGAGACTACAACAACGACTGTACGTGGCACGTTATGAACATTCAAATCATTTATACTTAAATAAATTTTATTTATATGATAGATTACATGAGACATTTAAGCCTGTTCCGTTATAAATATAATTTATTGAACTATTATGCAAGACCAATAGTTTATTGTCTATTTTTTATTATGATATATGGCTTAAATGGTTGTTACTTAAGTTTGATATCTTCATAAAACATTAGGTAACAGTTCTTAGTTTGTCGGGGACTTTTTTATCTATATTTTATTTATATAAATTTTGCATGCACGTTTGTCAAAACAGAGAGGTAATAATTTATAATGTTGGCATATTTTATATGACAGTTTTTATAACCAGCTTCATGGTTATAATTGTTAAGTACTATTTCTTGAAAATTCATTTTAATTTCAGATGTTTGAGAAAGAAGTGCAGAAGAAAATGAAGCATGTTGCCACAACATTTCACCTTCCAAAGGGAATTTTCACCAATGCTGAGGATCAGTTCTGTCAACTCTGGTGTTTACAATAACAGTCGGTTGATCATCAGATCAAATGTCATCAACCAATAAAAGCCATTTTCTTATTTGCCTCTGATTTCAGTTGTTGTAACAAATACAAATAGCAATATGTCTGTGAAGTATCCTTTACTAATCTTAAAATGGATTCTTTGAGAATTTTAACCTCTGTATTCTTTTTTTATTAATCTTGTTAACATAATTAGTTTGTGTAATGTTATGCCTCATTTAATTATAAATGTGTTTTATTAATCATTTATAACCTGACATCATATCAAAGAAAAAATATGTTTCCAGTTTGGGTGCTGCCTATTCTATCCGCATCAGGCATTGTCATGAATATTTGGTTCAGTTCGTCAGACTTCTCTTTTATCCAACAAATTCACTGTGTTTAAAGTCAAAATAACCATTTTATACAGACTCCATATTTAACCACCCTTTTGGCAGCAAGCTCGGTGATTTGCATGGATGGTTACATCTTCTTCTTCTTGTGGTTATCTCATCACTCTATGTTAGCCACGTTTGTAACTAGAGTATTGTGGAGCTTGGTTTTCAGAGTTGTCCTTCTCTAGAATTTGTGAGTCTACTACAGGTTACACATTTACCCCCTGTGTGGGATCTTTTACTTCCCTTGGCATAGACACCAGTTAGAAGGGACCACCGGCTTTTAGTGTCTCTTCCGAAAGACACAGGCAATGTGAGGTGAACGAAATTGCCTAAGTTTCGAAACGGCCGTAGGTGGGATTGAACTACCACCCCCTTGATTGACAGTCCGACGCTCTATTGCGCGACCACCGCTCCTAATATATGTGTATATTGGCATGTTGTGCATATAACACCTAAGTTATACATAGATTTGCAACACGAAAGTAGCACAGAAATTACTTATGGGAAATTAGCATGACACAGTACACCTAGAATGTACACAGGCCTACAAAGAATCCCTTCAATATTAACAAGCCACTTGTGTGCTTTTCATAGTTATTCCATACAACTAGACTACACGTGCATTGCCTAAAACGGCCACCAACATTCTGTGTCATAACAAGAAATAATGTACAAATCATTACATTAGATATACCGGTACACTAAGGCATATTTTGAGTGATCTGTCTCTGCTCTGCGTGTCTATCAAGTTTACAATATTCAAAATAAATATATTTGTCTTTATAATTCTGCCAACTGGTCATCGCAACAAACTCATTCAAGTAGTTAAATATGATTTGCAATTTTATTTTAAGGTTGGTAACATATATGGTAGCGACCTCATCTTCTACAGTGAACATAAGATCGTACACCAGCATTCCTAAGCAAATGGCTACATTCATGGTTTGTACACAATAAACATTTGCTTGCACGGTATACTTCAAATTTTCAATACAGCAAGGACAATACAGTTAACATGTTGACATCTTGCCCTGATGACTGTCTCGTAGAAGCAATATAGCAAACTTGGTATCATGTTTTCTTTGGTGTTATTACTGTTATTGCAGAGTGAAAGCTGTGTAATTTGACAACAAGCGATTCCACACTTCAAGCAGACGTGAGACAATATAATCATTCACTAAAGGAAACATACAATGACTGCACTGGTTAATTTACAATAAACTCGTTCAAGTGTGGTGTGTAAATTAAAATGTCTAAAGTAACTTCTAACTTCAAAGTACATATTATAATGACCAGTGTTACATTTTGGGTTATATTTACCATCAGAAAGATATAAAACAAGAACGTGGCAGGTCATTAAACCACAAATGATACATTGAATTGTCAAATGTGTGGATGAAACCTGATTAGTCATTAATTGCAAAGTGACATGTATGTCATCAAAACATCATCAACTTGTGTATTTTCAAAATAAGTTTTCGATTATTGCATATTTTAGCCAACAAACATTTTATGAATTCAGAGCTACAAGGACCCACAAATCAGTGTCTTCCAATCAACAGTTACAGATCATTACACGTTCCCTTCTAATATATTTTCAATAATTTGTAAAATTAATATGGCAATATTCCAACAGTAGTGTACTGCTGATGACGGTGACATAAAAATATTCTATTGGTAAGTAATGACGCAAGACACATGTTTTGAACGAAGTAATCTTCCCAACAATGTACAAGCAGGACTCTATACTTTGTAATACATTTTGAAAGCCTATTAACTCCACGGCTCCATCTGACTCAACTCAAATAGATCTCAGATTCTTGAATCGCATTGAACATAATCGATAACTACACATATCCACATTTGAAGGTCAACACAATTTCACCATTGCACTCTCGCGTTCCACAATTATCATATATCGTCTGGTATTTCAATGGTTTTCCCTAATGCTAAGTGGCTATCATGAATCGGCTGACATGTCAGCGAAGAAGCGTTGAACAACATCGGTGACACTTTCGTCTGTTGTCAGTTCTAGAGGACATTTCTCTTCAGAGTTTGTGTGGTCGCGTATGCGGTTCCATTCGTGGAGGATGAGGCTGTACTCGTAGGCCTTGTCTGTGTTGCCCGTGAACTGATACAGTCGTAGCAGACCACGGTAGTCGTACTCCAGCCCACTGTACCCCAGGCCAAACAACTTGCGACCTGCAACAGACACACCAGTGGTGTACTACTGGGCACATTACATCAACAGGGCCTGTAAGTGGGTCATCAACAGGGCCTGTAAGTGGGTCATCAATAGGGCCTGTAAGTGGGTCATCAATAGGGCCTGTAAGTGGGTCATCAACAGGGCCTGTAAGTGGGTCATCAATAGGGCCTGTAAGTGGGTCATCAATAGGGCCTGTAAGTGGGTCATCAATAGGGCCTGTAAGTGGGTCATCAATAGGGCCTGTAAGTGGGTCATCAATAGGGCCTGTAAGTGGGTCATCAATATGGCCTGTAAGTGGGTCATCAATAGGGCCTGTAAGTGGGTCATCAATAGGGCCTGTAAGTGGGTCATCAATAGGGCCTGTAAGTGGGTCATCAATAGGGCCTGTAAGTAGGTCATCAATAGGGCCTGTAAGTGGGTCATCAACAGGGCCTGTAAGTGGGTCATCAATAGGGCCTGTAAGTGGGTCATCAATATGGCCTGTAAGTAGGTCATCAATGGGGCCTGTAAGTGGGTTACGATACATGGCGAGACTCCGCGAGACTGGAGCTGATTGGGGACTGGACATAAGAAATTGAATAAGTTGTGGTTTCGATAAACACTTATACCTGACAAGTTGTCTAAATGCACATAATCATAACACATGTATTATACATGTATTATACATTTGCCTCAAACAGGTTGTACTGCACGAAAAATTGCACTCTTCATTATTAGTCAAGATTGCCAAACACAAGTACTAGCTGGCGATGCCATGGCAACCACCATAGTAATCGATTAAAATTCATGATTTCTGGGATCACTGTCACCGGCAAAGTGTTCCACTGCTTCTGCATGTAATAATCCTTCGGACAATATAACTGAAATATGCTATTTGAGAACAGTTCGATTATTACAACAAAAAACAAAACAAAAATAAGTCCTATATATATGTTAATGGAGAATATGGATTTCCTACCCCCAGCGTCGTTTTCGCACGCGAGACTTATATACACCATGTCCACACAGTCACCCACCATGGACAACATCCACCTATCCATTTATACATTTGTATTTGAAAGTATTTAAATACTTTTTTAAGTATTTATTTTGATGTTTAGGAATTAAGTATTTGTTTTTAAATACTTTCCTAAAGTATTTGACTTTTTCAAATACTTTCTCAAATACGTTGTCAGTATCAACATTTCTGTTTCAAGATCACATGTAATGCCTGCCAAACTGATTACCTTCACAGCAACTTCAGCCAACTGTGCTAATTACTGATGAAGACACTTAACAGCAGGTGTTTCCATGGCCCAGGCAGAGACCACCACTTTTGTTTGCTCAGAGCCAGAGGATGGATTAGCACCTGACAGTGACCATAGGTCAATATCCCCTTTGTTCTTTAGTCAGGGTCTGGTTTCATACAAGACTTATAAAATAAAAACGAGTTGGTTAAATAAAGTAACGACATATCCACAAAATGTACTCTCCACCAGCGACACTTCCACAAGAAAGACACCTGTGTGTCGAATGGGATGGAATCGAAATAAGTCTGGGACAAACTCACCAATGGCCACAGATCGTTTGTACAGCTTCTCCGCGTCGTCAAACTTCTGCATGTCGTAGTTGTAGAGCGACGCCAGATGGCCAACAGAGAGCGCCACTTCGTAGTCCTCCGGGGCCAGCAGCCTCTCTTTGATTGCAATCGCCTTCAGGTGCATCTGTTCTGCCTCCTGGAGTCAGACCACATTTGCATTTTTCATAGGTGACCATTATAACATTTTCTTCATTTCCTACTAATCTTGATGAGTTCTGTTATTGATAATTTCACAGCATATTTACCCTCCACAGACAGAGGTTTAGTGAAATATTTATGAACTTTTAATACCTCAGGCTCACACAAACTTCTTTCAAACCTTACACCCCTCCATTTCTGCTTGAACCACCCACGGATTGCCCCTGATTACGTCACCAAGCAAAATTACAACTGTATTAATACGCAGAAATGCACCGACTGACAGCTGTCATAATTTGACAGCTCTGATGCCACGCTGCACAAAAACATTTCTACTCACTTCACACTCCATATGTGCTCACAGAAATTCAGACAACCTGCATAATGCTATTCTTATAGGGTACTCTTTTGATGAACACCTTATTGTGGTCTTATATCTCCTGCCACAAACAGTCACATCACTTTCAATAATATACCGTGTTTCCCCTCTACGGGCACTGTGCAGCATTGGCGTGTTTTATTTAAATTCACAGAAGCATTTTGCTGTAATTTATTAAAAAATGTATTAGTCTCATATGTTTTACAACAGAATCAACTTCTTTACATATTTATTTTGCATTATAACTTAAACTTTTAAACTAGCATCATTAATTTATGTATTTATTTAGTTAAATTTGTCTTATTTTCCTACAATTTATGTCTTACGCTAAGCGCTATGAACGCTCTGGATGCTATACAAAAAAAACATTATTAAACATTATTATTATGCCTACATGAAAACAATTTGTATTTGAGCTACCGAGAAATTGCAAAATTTGTTTTTTATTTCAGTTTTTATTTTAATTATATTATTATAATATTTCAATCTGAAAGAAATCTGCATCAAAATAAGATATGGGCACATTTTCCCCCAAATAAAAAAATCTATATTTTACATAGGAAAATAGTATGATCTATTGGCAGCCCATGTCAACTATGTGGAAGTAATACAGGAAATGTTAATAAAAGTGATAACTGTTGGCAGAACACAGTAACTTGAAATGGTTGAGGAAGCTAAAGGAAGTACACTATAGCTTTATCACGTACGTAAATATACTGCTTTTGTTCATCATTCCCTTAAGCACCCTCATTATCACTCATAGCAGATTCGCAGCACCATAAATAATGGAGACTGAAAACAGTTCTAAAATTCAAAATAGGTGATCCTCTAAAAATGCTGGTAAGATAAGACTGGAGAATATGACGTTGGTAAGAAACCAATGGCGGACCTCATAGAAGTGCATTGACTGGTAGAGACGGCCCAGGTTGCCGTAGTGTTTTGCTGTCTGCACATTGTCCTCCCCGAATGCCTTCTTGGCAAGTTGCAGTGAGGCAAGGTGAAGGTCGTGAGCCTCTTGTAGAAGACGATCCTCGAGCTCCTTGTTATGGCTGTCAATGGCGATCTCCTCCAGGATCAATGCTGAAGGATCAATTATTAGGATTGAAATGAAGACGCTATCAAAAATGTTGGATGCAATATTCAAGGGTGCAAAAAAGACGCCTGTCTTAAATGACTTAACAACATTCATTTCTCTCATCTTTGCTGCAGTACGTTTTACGCTAATATCTGATGAAAAGCACATTTCATTGGCACACTGACTCCAATAACTAGGACAGAACTCAATTGTATCATTATAGTTGTCCAATACACGTATCTTAGAATATATGTTGTATAACGCAGGATCATAATTCTCTGCTAAACTGGACACGAAATCCTTAATTTCAGTAACTGTCAACCCATCACCATCTTTGATCAGTGGATCTAAATAAGACAAAGCTTCCACGAACATGACACTGTAATAAGTTAGGAATATAAATTATTATGTTAACCAAGGATCAACTGGGTATAATTAGAAATAAAAAAATACATGTTCCATATTTTTTTAGATTATGTACACAAAAGAGATATGTACATGAAAATATTTTACTACAACTGAGCTAGAATATGTCTGAAAAACTACTACCGGTATTCATTTGAATTGTTTTTTGATCAACCCTGTATTATTACAACTGTTAAAACAATTCTAGGTATGTTTTCTACAATTGTTCAAAGTTTGGTAATCTTCCTCAAGTGTCTGGTAAAAATTATTCATGACAACTGATGTAGAACTTGACTTTCTTGTAAATTGGTGGCCTCCACTGCAATAAATCAACACTGTTCACTGGATGATTGCCAAGGATAAGAGTTTGTTAACTGCCGACATCTCCCCCCCTGTTTGGGAGCCAACCCCCTTCTTGTTCCACCCCCACCTGCCACATAATGCCCCACCCTGGGAACCAATGACAAACGTATCCATAACGTCTGAGTTTTCATATTACGAAGAACATATATCACCTTAAACGAGAATACAATTGAAAGCCATCACAGCTTTCATTAAACAAATGTATGTATCGATGTATTGGTTTTGCAATGAACACATAATTGCAAATTTTATTCTATTTTCTATTTTACCTCAAGATGGGCTCTGCAACTTTGCAAGTTACATATGACTTCTAGTGTCTGCTTTCACCAAATCATGTTAAACCACATACATGTGCTGAATAAATGTAATAATTTAATTTAAATATGATGACCTTTGACACTAACCTTTGACCCTTTTTGAAGAGGCCAGTAGAAGATGGTCCTCTGGTAGGAGTCGTGTGATGATTTCAATAGCTTTGACCGCATGCTCTCTACAAGACAAACAGAAACACTACATCTCCATGCTTGCAACTCAGTGACAATTACAAGATAAAGATCTACACTGACCAATATGATTTTCATATGAGCTGCTGACTGTATAGAATGTTATGGTTAACTGCAGCTGAACGCCCAATGTGTAAATCCGCAACTAACATAATGGTAAAGCCTACTGTAATGGTGGCATTCTGCACAAAGGAGCATCTAATTATGAATCGTGGAAATGTTTATCTCAGGTCTGGAGCACAGTATGTGCCTCAACCACACACACACGTCCACAGATGCAAATTTTACTAAATGTGAAAGGTGGCTTTTTTTGTTGAACAACACATAAAAGAATCATGATATTAGATTAATACAATATACAGTGTACTGCATTTTAAACATGACTGTAAATGGGACAGTCTGAACAGGCTTGAGAGAAAGAGTGATAGACTACTTTGGTGGAACCATAATGTTCACAGTATTCAGAAATTACTAATTTTCACAGTATTCAGAAATTACTTCAACTACCAAGGTATTGCAATGCTTCAGGAATGTCTGCCGAAACACTTGTACCAGACTGCCAAGTAGTAATTTGAAAGCTTGTTTATAAATTTACGAAACAGACAATTCACAAAATTCGTTAATAATAGCTATATTAGATATAGACATTAGTTGGCTGTCCAGGCTTAGAAGATGATGGGTAAAATCTTTATACATTCATAACAATATACCATAGGACTAATGCCAGTGGATATGTCTGCTTATTTTTTTTTTATCTATACATGTACAGGGGTAGAACTACCCACTAGTAAAGATAAGGGCGGACTAGTAAACTTTCCTAATAACTAATCCGGTTATCTAGTAAAAGTCAATGTATCATCAACCCCACCCTATATCAATCAATCAAGCCTTTGTTGTCACGGTGACCCTAACCCAGCAACAGGATAGGGGATGTAACTAAATCCCAAGTCATTAAAACAATGATAAGTAGCTTCATTTACTGATAAATGATGACATTTTCTTAGGCATGGCCACCAGCTATGAACTTGTCTGGGCATCATTTGTACGATTAATGGTTCTTTGATTTCTACAATTTTCTAGTGTTATATTTCTTATTCCAGTAGAGCAGTTTTCATAACAGCGTGATGTGAGGTAAATTTCCACTAAAATGTCCACTAAAATTCATAATGATAGGGTGATACTACTATTCAATGAATGCAATTGGCGTTTTTTTCAATTGCACAGTTTTTAGTACACATCATATCTTCCTTTTTTAATGAATAATTTTTTATTTCTGTATTATTTATTTGTTACCTTTATGAAAAGTGCATTGTTTTTACTGGGGTTGCAATTTATATTGTTTTTTAGTTTTAAAACAAATTATCTTTTGGCGGACTAGTAAACCTTTTGGCGGACTAGTAAACTTTTGACTTTACTCTTGACTTTACTGCTGAATGGACCGACATATCTATGTATAATTGTGTCTGAAATAAAGCATTGAACTGAACTGAACATTTCCACTCACTCCGCATCGTCAAACTTGCCGGAGCTGTATTCATGCACGTATGAGCAGTAAGCGAGGTCCTCGTGTGCGATGGCCACATGTAGGTTATTGCCACCAAACACAGCTATTCGGATGTCTAGGGCCGCCTGGTACACCTGCACTGCTTGACAGATGGCGTCGACATTCAGCAGGTAGAACCCATAGTCCAGTAGCGCGTCCGAGTACTTGTGGTGCTTCGGACCAAAGTTCTCCCTGCAAGTCATGTGATTGTATTGGTGGGGTGGTCAAAGGTGGCATAATGACCCCACCTCTAGGTTTAGGCATAATGACCCCACTTCTAGGTTTAGGCTAAATTTGCATATGTCGAATAACTATCCGGTTAGTGCAGATTAGAGTTAGTGTGAATGAAGGGTGTGATTGGTTAGTATGATAAAATACAGGGCATAAGGTATACTGTGATTACAGTATTAATGACATGGTTATATATTGCTATAGCAATACTGCTATTCAGCTAATGTTCTATATATGTAAAAATGTGGGTTCTGTCAACCTGAGGTACATGAGACTACATTGCGGCTCAGTCAGAGGCCTGGCCTTGGGGTGTAGAGCCCACATTTCTCTTTCTTCTTACATCTTTATAATAAATAAACGTCATTCATTTGGTCTTTTTTCATCACTAATTTTGACTTGTGTTGGTGCTTGCATAAATCTATATAATGTTTACCCGGAACTCATGTTATTCCTTTACCCCATATGCCCTCTATTTTATTTAAATACATAATAATAATTGTCAGGATTCATATTCGGCATGGTATGTAATGGTATGTAATGTGCAATTAATCAGTGCACTTACAATATATTTAAAATATTGTCATAAACAATTAAAATAGATTAACTGTAAGTTAAACAAATTAATAGTAAAGGTCACTAAGTCATGTAATGTTTGTTGGCATATACAGCGTGTGTATAATCATCTCATTCGCCACAACGAATCATTTCTACATTCCCTACATGAAGATGCTAAAGAGAATTTTGGTTTTTGTTCATTACAAGAGATCAATTGTCCAAACAGGCATAACAAAAAATAATATTTTTTATCTAGCTTGCTAAAGATGCAGATATTGAGTCAGCAAACATCTCCCAAAGTAAGTTTAGTAAAAAAGTGAGCATGGAACAAGTTCTCACTTCAATTCCTTCTGAGAATGTATTGTAAACGTCAAAAAGTAGATATCACCTAAATGGTTGTCATAACACAGACAATAGCATGACTTACCTGGCATGTTGTACTGCACATTTAATGAGCATCTCTGCCTTCTTGAATTCTCTCTTCACCACACAAGCCTATAAGACACAGAGTCGCATTTCAAAACACAGTCAAGTGACTCGACCTCCAATAACTAGGTCAACTATCAAGGTTAACCATTTACATGTTAACTACAAATTAATTTAACACTTTTTCTACGGTTTAACCACAACTGAACAAGTGTGTTTGACGCTCAGAAGAACACCCCCAAAGCAAATGCTGAACACGCTGTTTGTTCTGAGATTAATGTAATATGCAGGTGTGCAACTGACAATTTAACATTTTGTACTAATCCTGTAATTATTTATTAATTATTACATCCTGTTAATTATTTTTTGCAAAAACAGTCATGAAGATAAAAATAAGAAAAGTAACAATGTGAATAGATTATCACTTTCCAGAGGCTACACAAACTTGCCACCCAAACAACGTTTGTTTTATCCTTGTTTTATCCTTGTTTTATCCTTATTTTATCACACCTTTACATTATGATTACCAGGTAAACAAGAATAACTGTTTTCAGTATTGATTCTGAATACAAAGACATACAGAATTCAACTGCATTTCCACGCTTTGATTTTAACCAATATTAATTTTGTATTACATAACCTATTGTGTTTTATATTAGATAAATAATTACTTATTAACTAAAAAAACGACCAGGCATTCCAACCAAAGGTGGAGCATTCCGACCACCCTGTTGGTGCATTGCAAATAAATTGCAACTAAATCACTTGGTTGCAATGCACCAAACTATATTGTTGGTGCATTGCAACCAGGCAGTTGGTGCATTACAACTGGTGCATTCTGACAGAGGAGCATTTTGACCATATCCCATCCTAATGCCATTCTTTGTACACTCACCTTTGAACATTGCCGGAGGACGTCCACGACAGCCTGAAACAAGGTCAGAGTTCACAAAAGGTCAGAGGTCACACAAGGTCAGAGGTCACACCACCAAATATTGCACCAGCTTAGAAAAGATCTTAGTTTCACCTGTAAATAATTTAACAGTGAATGTTTGCTATGCAATTTTATTGGTTTTTACATATTAAGGAGAAAACCGTTATAAAAATCATAATCCACGAAAACAAATATCAACATTATATTTTTCAATAAAAGTATGGGTATAAAGAGAAATACTTAACTAAATGTTATTGCTGCTGACCTTTGGTGGTAGTGATGGCGTAATTTCTTCCAAGGCCCTGCAGCAGTATCGAAAAGCCTACAAGATGAACAGATTAAACCTCATTAACAAGATGCAAGTGCCCCCCAATAAAATATGACTCATGGGGGCCAGGCATAACAAGACATGACTATAGAACACACAGGCAATAAGAACCACGCCATCACAGGGCTACCCAGAGAAAATAATTTCCTGTCAACAAAGAAGATTGCAGTAATCAAACTACATGAGACACCAGCGGCTACAACTTTCCCATGATTTGCTTAGAGCTGTTGTCATGTGACAACCATGAACACTGTCACATAACAACAGGGAGTAGGACATAATAACAGTGACCAGGGGGACATTTAGGTCCTGGGGTGGATGTTTTTGCTAGAGATAACAACACACAACTAGAAAAAGGTTCAAAATAAATGCCATAAAAACAGATGTTGATCTCATGCAGTGTTCGGACATTCTATCGTGTATTTAGTTGACATTCTAGCCCCAAACACTTTTCTTTCTGTCAGATAAATATGTAAGGCAGTTTTAAAACGATGTCAGTGTTGGACTCACCTCATTATAGAGAGACATGTACACCAATGAGGTGTTGGATTCACCTCACTGTAGATTTGTACACCAGTGAGGTGTTGGATTCACCTCACTGTAGATTTGTACATCAATAAGGTGTTGGACTCACCTCATTGCTGAGACTTGTACACCAGTGAAGTGTTGAACTCACCTCATTGTAGAGACTTCTACATCAATGAGGTGTTGGACTCACCTCATTGCTGAGACTTGTACACCAGTGAAGTGTTGGACTCACCTCATTGTAGAGACTTCTACATCAATAAGGTGTTGAACTCACCTCATTGCAGAGACTTCTACATCAATAAGGTGTTGGACTCACCTCATTGCTGAGACTTGTACATCAATAAGGTGTTGGACTCACCTCATTGCTGAGACTTGTACACCAGTGAAGTGTTGGACTCACCTCATTGCTGAGACTTGTACACCAGTGAAGTGTTGGACTCACCTCATTGCTGAGACTTGTACACCAGTGAAGTGTTGGACTCACCTCATTGCAGAGACTTCTACATCAATAAGGTGTTGGACTCACCTCATTGCAGAGACTTCTACATCAATAAGGTGTTGGACTCACCTCATTGCTGAGACTTGTACACCAGTGAAGTGTTGAACTCACCTCATTGTAGAGACTTCTACATCAATGAGGTGTTGGACTCACCTCATTGCTGAGACTTGTACACCAGTGAAGTGTTGGACTCACCTCATTGCAGAGACTTCTACATCAATAAGGTGTTGG
>OZ024865.1:9037298-9092298 GCA_964017155.1 Oasisia sp. SBJ-2009 | reverse complement strand
TCCTTGGAAACCAAGCCCAGATACAAAAGGGATTAGTACGTCTCACTCAGAATCGATAGGCGCTGTGAATACCTAATGAGAAGCCAAGTTGTATGGCTTTCTCGCGACTGCTTGAATCACCACTGTCAGTCACACAGCAGTGCTGACTGTAGGCGTTAGCCAATATCTTGGTCACTCGTTGACCATGGTCCAGCACGGCCTGGAAGCAGTTGTGGAGTAGATGCCTGAAAGATGACCAAATGAAACTGACAGGTAGTGGTCCAGAGAGAAAACAGAAATGCATGATTGTGCACTGTAGTCAGGTTGCATCAAGGATATCTTAATTGCCAGACATACAGATACTGGCAGCCTTATCAAAGTGAGTCATATAACTATAGATAAATAAACTACATTATGTATATTGTAATATAATTAACTTACTTTGGAGCTTAATGTCGAAGATGAGTACGACGTTTCATTCCATCAGCTACGGACCTTGTTCACGTACTGGTGTCACGTGTGTTGCCTCAGATTTCAGCGGGATAATTTAGTTGTAGATGGCAGGCAGATGGTAACCCTGATCTCTGTTCATGGTAGGGGCTCTCTGTCTGATGTATATGGCCTCCTTCACTTTTCTCTTGTGCCAGATGGATTCACTGGTCAGTATTTTTGTGTTCTTCGTGGTCACCAGTACGTGAACAAGTTCCGTAGCTGATGGATCAAAATGTCGTACTCGTCTTCGACATTAAGCTCCAAGGTAAGTTAATTATACTACAATAAACCATTCTTGGAACCATGAACAATATCTTCACTATACGTTATGTATAAAACGTAGAAGAATTTTCCAATGAATTACAAAGTCATATTGCCTAAAATGGTGTTCTGGTGAGCATACCTTTTGTTGCTGACTTTGAGCACTCGTGCAAATAGTTCAAGTTCAGTGAACTCTAGAGCCAACTCACACAGCCTTCCCTTGTTGTACAGCTACAGCAGGAGAATCATATACAGTGTGACAGACGGATGGAGGGGTGGACAGACGGATGGAGGGGTGGACAGACGGATGGAGGGTGGACAGACGGATGGAGGGTGGACAGACGGATGGAGCGTGGACAGACGGATGGAGGGTGGACAGATGGATGGAGGGTGGACAGACGGATGGAGGGTGGATAGACACAGTCACTTTTATAGTAGAACGCAGTGTCTCAAGGGTAGACTTTCAGACTCTCGACTGAGAGGACCCGGGTTGAAATTATGTGCTGAAGTGTTAAACCTTTTCACTGTACATTGTTCCAGTTCACTCAGCTGTATGAATGAGTATCTGGCTATAGACAGTGGTGAATATTTGCCTTTGCGCATTAATTGCAGCATGGCTGGATGCTTCCCAGAGAAGCTGAGATGATGTTTGATTGAACAGGCCTGCTAGGGAAGTAACATAAAATGCTTTGAGCAGTCCTGAGGATATTGTGCGACAGAAGAACTTGGCTTTTACATTTATAGACCATAAAATTATTATTATAATTTTGTCAGGTGTAAACAGGATAAATGTAGACAGATAAATGATTCTACCATTAAGTCAAAAAAGCATAAGTCACATAGCGTAATTTATGCTCATTTAAAATGACAAAGGATACTCCTACATGAAAACTTACTGGTCACGAATCACATTACAGCTTACCTATACAAGAGATGGGGATCCTATAAGTGAGAAGAAATAGTCTCTGTATCTGTAGCTGGATACCGATATACTGGTTAAATTGAGCAAATAAATTGTTGCAAAGTCAGTGTTGTACAAATACGTACAAAAATAATATGAAATAAAGTTATGAAAAAACTCATCCATGACTTATATCAAAATGGCAACTTTGGCAAGATGTGATGATAATATACATAATTAAGTACACCACTCTTTGCCAGGTGAATACTTTCAATTGATTCCCTCACGTTAGTACATATTTTGCGCGCACAGTATTTATGTGTGGGATAGGCTACATCGTTAACCCGTGTCAACATATGCTTTATACGACGGCACACCAGAGTTACTCGTGGCACTGCTACTCAAGCACGCGTCTCGCCGATCGCTGCGCTCTGCAGGCGGGTTACTCCTCGAAGTGCCAAAAGTGAACTTAGAACATTTCGGCCAGCGTGCATTTGCCTGTGCAGGACCCACTCTGTGGAACAAACTCCCTAGGAATATGCGTGACAACGGCAATCTAGTACACAATTTTAAGAAAGAATTAAAAACATTTTTATTTTCCACATAACCAGTTTTACACAATGAACATTATATTTTAGCTTAACTATATTTAGTTATTGATTTACCTATTTACATGTATGTACCCACCCGTGAACATTATATTTTAGCTTAACTATATTAATTTACCTTTTTACATGTATGTATACACCCGTGAACATTATATTTTAGCTTAACTATATTTATTAATTTGTTTACCTATTTACATGTATGTACACCCCATGTATGTACGTCCCGGATTTGATGGTGTCAAAATAAAGTTTTATTATTATAGTTTCCACATGATTATCACTAATGATCATTATTATAATGTATGAAAATTGTATTATTATGCCATATTGCACCTGTATTTAACTGAATCTTGGACTTCTCAGCTAGTTATTTGGTTGACATATTTATAATAAATTTATATATCTCTATACTATATATTACATAGGCCTCCAATTACAACATTCTGTTATTGAATGTATTGCATGTGTCTTTAAGGATGGGTTGGAATGCAACAAATGTATCCAATTATAAGGTTGTTATGAATCAACAATTCTAGAACTGAAACAATATTTTCTTGAATATCTTCTGGATGTGCCCTCCATCTCTAGTATTTAAAGTTGGGGCTATGAGCCTATGACAATCATCTTGTTCTGCATACTTTAGTCTTGTTTGGGGGTAAAAATAAAGAACTGATCGCCGAATGCAGGATCGATCATCACTTTTTTATCTTGTACATTTCTATATTTGCACCACCTCGTCATACTGAGCAGTTACAAAGTTACAACAGACACTTGTACAGTCAGTTTTGAATTGATCCATTGTGTTGTATTTATTATGATTAAATCATGAGTTCATAAAAATCATGTCATGACCCATGATGAATGTTCATAAATAAACCAATTGACGTTGTAATACATTTGCAAACCCGAAACCAAACATAATAGGTTTAGACATAAATATTTCTCTATATTAAAAACTGACAAAGCTATGCCCACGCAGACTTTAATCAACAACAACAACACAACATTTCATAAACAATCAACAATACCAAATACGGTACACACCTAAATTCCAGTCTATCGTTCCAGAAATTCAATTGTTTCACCAACCTTATAGTACACATCGAACTGCACGTTTTCCGGCAAGGATTTCAGTTCCTTTCTGTACTTAGAATATAGGGCAACTATGGCAGAAACTGCTGTATTATAGAGGGAATCTGGCACCCACTCCAACACGCAAGCAGAAGCCATGTTTATTGACGCGATGTCGCCGATTCCATCTGGGGACATACCACTAAATGGAGTCCTACCCCATTAATCCTGATAGTAGTCCTGCTTAAAAGAACTGCATTGTGCACTTTTTGTAAATTTCTGGAAGCACTAAATGTAGGACTGGTTGAGTGGAAATTATATTTCTGCGTAGCGTGATATCACAGCTGCGAAATAATGACATTTGTCAGACAGTGAAAAGGTGCGTATGCATGCGGGTGTAATTTGGCCTAGAGGTGTCAACATTGGCAATCGGCCGCTGATTGAAGCAAAAATGAAGGGGTGTCAGGTTAGACATATGATTGTAGGAGAAAGCGATATATCATTTTCACGAATTTCATATAGGACATGTGTCGATGGAGATTAATTAATGTCTGAAATTTCCAATACCGTGGAAGCATAATCATAGTGGGAAATCAAAGAAACGTTACAATGGCCGCCTATGGAAAATCAATTGGTGGTGTGTACCCATCTGGGCGGAGTAACCGAACGAATCGATTTTTAGTGCATCTTGTATTCGCCAGGTGGCAATCTAGTAACTCTATTGCGTTTTACCTGAAAAACATTTTATTATTAAACATGTTTCCATATTAACAGCTTTACAACGCCTAATGTATCCGCATGTCTTAAAACCAATTGCATCGCCGTTAAATAACTGCTCCAAGCGCAACACAAAAAGCCTAGTTGTAGTAGTTGGTTATTCGTTCGTTCATACATTTTATTCATACGTAGTCTCACAGGTGGCGCGTTCTGTCCGACATCAATTTTGCCCCACTGATCTGTTTATACATGAGTCTTGCGTCTGTTTCAGTCGATTATGGGATTTATGGGGTTGCCATAATCTCTCGGCGTATTGACACGCACGCGCGCACGCACGCGCGCACGCACACATGCACACAGTCACATGTGGTCTTAGTTAGCGGGACATATTTATTATAACCTAGGGGTAGGCCTAGATAAACGGTTTGTCACCTGTGCATGTGACCCCGGCCATGCTGCCCGCAGACCCAGAATTACTTCATGCAGCCCGCGGACTGACATAAATTTTGTAAAGTATGCGCGCCCCGCGGTCGGATCGACGTGGCATTAAACTATGTGTCTATGCCAGTGACGCGGGAACTAATTTATTTGGGGGGGGGGTGAGAACCGCCGTATCATCAGCACCACGTACTCACCCCCCCCCCCCCCCCCGCTGCCACGCGTCCCAGTCGCATTCGCTCGCATCACCCACTCATTCTTGGAGAGTCGCGTCCACAATCCCGCTTGCCTATGGCTTGTTTTACTGTGGGATCACAACGCATAATTGTATATATGTCTACTTCACCCAACAAATTTATATACTTGACCTACCGCAATTTACCCGTGTTTTTAGTTTTGCTCCCGTCTCAGTGTTACTTCGGAATTTACTGGGGGCAGAACCATATGCCTGCACCCGCATCGAAATTCCAGGGCAGGGCCAACTGTCCCGTGCCCGCCCCTTGCAGCCCCGTCCCCCGTGACGAGATACCCGTCCCCATACGCAGAAATATGCCAGACCATCAAAAACAAAACAAGAGAGGACATCAGCAAATACAGCTAAGAGATCATACGAGAAACGATCGTGACATCAAAAAGCCTGAGTGAAATCAGAAGAACGCAGAAGCTAGGCCAAAACAAATTGATCACACTCATACAAAAGCAGGACGACAGTGAACAGAGTACCATCATCCGTCATGCTGTCGGTCGCGAAGCGACAAAGACTGCTTCCATCACTTGACTGTTGCTCTCCATTTGTCTCTCTGCTGTGAGAGTGATGTACATGTGTCGATCTTTATGTCTCTCATCTTCAGGTTTCTTTTGATGCTATCCTTGAATCGGAGACGAGGGCGCCATCTCTTTGTGTGACCAGAAGACAGTTGAGAGTAGAGAACCTGCTTCGGTAGCCTGTTTGGTGACATCCTCATGAGGTGTCCAGTCCACCGGAGATTCTTTCTGATCAGAAGATCTTCCATAGATGGCAGCCCTGTCCGTTCAAGTATTTCCTCATTTGTCACTTTGTCCATCCAGGTTATCCTCATGATCGAACGCAGATGTCGCATCATGAAGGCATGCAACTTTTTCACCTGTCGTTTGTACACTGTCCAGGTATCAGCTCCGTATAGGAGGGTGGACAGCACGACTACACGGTAGATCTTGCCTTTAACCCGCATGGACACATGGTGGTTGTTCCAGAGTCTCTGGCGTAGTCGGCCGAAAGATGCACTAGCCTTGGCCATCCTCCTCTGTATTTCATCATCAATGCATCCATCACTTGATATAGTGCTTCCGAGGTAGGTGAATTCCAGAACAGAGTTCAGCTTGTATCCATCAACCATGATATCCTCCTCTCGGGTTCTTGTAGAGTTGGGTTGGTACAGCACTTCGGTCTTCTTGATGTTAATCTTCAGGCCGAACTTCTTTGACGCATCGGAGAAAGCATCCACTATTTTCTGCATCTCATCAGCAGAGTGTGCAACCAGTGCACTGTCATCTGCAAATAGCAGCTCTCTCTTCAGTATCCGAGTAGTCTTGATCTTTGCTCTGAAGTGTGCGACGTTGAATAGGTCAGCGCTCTGTCTGGACTGTATTTAGACGCCATCCCCCATGTCTCGGAAAGCCTCGTCGAGCATTGCTGATAGGAAGATGGAGAAGAGCGTGGGTGCCAGTACACAACCTTGGTTGACCCCATTTGTGACACTGAACAATTCCGAGACTTCTCCTCCAACACTAACATTCGCCATCATTCCAGTATGTAGTGCCTCGATCATTGTTATGAACTTCCCTGGGCAGCCATACTTCCTTAGTAGTTGCCATAGCCCGGTCCTCCCAACTGTATCGAACGCCTTGCTGAAGTCGACAAATACCATGTACAGTGGTCCGTCCTGCTCAATGCACTTTTCTTGTAGTTGTCGTAGACAAAATATCATATCCACGGTGCTCCGGTTAGCTCTGAAGCCACATTGTGTCTCCGGAACTACCTCTGGTGTTATGTGGGTAGATAATCTGTTGAGGAGGATCCTAGCGAAGATCTTGCCTGCTATGGAAAGCAGAGAGATTCCTCTATAGTTCCCACAGTCTGTTCGATCACCTTTCTTGTAGATGGTTACAATGCTGCCATCCTTCCATGCTTGTGGTACAGAACCCACCTCCCAGGTATTGGTGATTAGTTGGTGCAATCTGCTGAACAGATTGTCTCCTTCGTGCTTCCACACTTTTGCAGGAATTCCATCTCCTCCAGGTGCTTTGCCATCTTTCAGGCCGGCGATTGCTCTAGCCATCTCATCCATAGTTGGAATCTCATCGAGGCTTGTCTTGATAATGCGCTGCGGGATGTTGTCCAGAGCTTCGTGATCTATGTCGCCAGGGACGTTAAGTAGCTTCTGGAAGTGTTCACTCCATCTTGCCACAACTCTCTTGCTGTCAGAGAAGGTCTCCGTTCCAGCTGTTGATTTCAGTTGAACAGGTCCCTTCTTTTTGGGTCCCCACACTTCCTTCAATCCATTGTAGAAGCCCTTCATGTTGTTACTGTCAGCAGCTCTCTGCAGCTCCACTGCCTTCCTTTCCCACCAGTCTGACTTCAGTGCACGCGTGTGTGTTTGTAGCAGTCTGCAGGCAGGGGCATCGATCCGGTTTTTAAAGTGGGGGGGGGGGGACGGAGGACCAATTTATATACACATATATGTATGCATAATTATATATATATATATATATATATATATATATATATATATATATATATATAATATATATATTATAATATGTCATATATAATAAATTATATTATATATATATATATATATATATATATATATATATAATATAATATATATATATAATAATATGTCATATATATATATATATATATATATATATATATATATATATATATATATGTGTGTGTGTGTGTGTGTGTGACCTGAAATACACATAAGTATTTTTTTAAATATAAAACATAATTCATTGTTGGTTAATTCTAAACTAAATGATATGATATTTATAATAGCTATGTTTGCAACATATATTTGAAGAGGGGTCATGGCCTACCCCAATCACTGAACATTTGGGGGTAGACTTTGGACCCAACACTGCTTGCCTTATTCATAGAGTGACAAGATGCAGAGCTTACAGGGGTGCCTGTGTAGAACTGCCCAATCCCACCATTTGGCAAAGAAATTTGTCATAACTAAATTGAGATCAAATTACACAAAGTGCATAAATCCTCTGGTTCCGCCGTAGGCGATATAAATATCCACCAGAGCGACCAGGCTGCAATCCAAGGGGTGACAGGGCAAACCAAAAACAATAATCTATTATGTGCTTGATGGCTATATATCAATACAAGGGTGCAAAATGACAGAGCCCGGCAAGATGAATATTTAGTTGGCTTAGATGAAGTTGCGGGCTGCTGCCAACCAAGCAATTTATTTTATTATTAATGTTACTACTAGTCAGATGTTGGGTTTAAATTAAGAGAGGGGAGTGATCAGTCTCGCTATATATGCCTATAAATTTGTTTTATGAACTGAAAAAGTATGAGGACATTTCCTATGCTGACCCCCTCAGGCCGTGGGGTGGTCAGCGTCCCCCTCTTCCCCTACTGATCGACGCCCATGCTGTGCCTGTGTAGAACTTCCCAATCCAACATTTTGGCAAAGAAATTTGTCATCAGTCAAGTGGGAATAGGTTACAAAAAGTGCAGGAAACCGCCACTTCTGTCGTAGGCGATTAGCAACAAGCAAGCGAGGGGTGAAAGTGCAACACAAATTTTATCATTTAAAATGTGCGTGATGGCTAGAGTCTATTAATAATATCAACATAAGTTTGATAGAGCCCGGCAGCGGCTTACATTTTCCCGGTAGTTATAAACTTTCCGATTGGCCTTTCTGCGTATGCGCGACAAATTTAAAATCATCAGTGTGCAGCGAAATGACAAAGGATTTTTGGTATAAATGCTACGGTCTGTTCGATAACTCTCCTGTGATGACTGCTGTGAAGAGTTGTCTAAAATGTCGTTCAATACATAAAAACATATTACGTTTGTTTAAATAACTACGACGGATTATGGCGCAAAACATGCCTCAAAACTGGTTTGCCTCGTGTTAATTTGCGATAAATAGCTTTACTGAACTTTATATCGCGAGTTTATTGTCTAGCTAGTCCTATGTAGCGGTTATGTATATGCCTCGCAATTGTTTTGACCTGAAAAGTGGGGGGGGGGGACAATTCCTATGCTGTCCCCCACCCACCGATCGACGCCCGTGTCTGCAGGCATCTTTGTATGCTGCAGTGATGGACCTAGTGCTCCTGGTTTGCAGCACTCTCTGGTGGGCTTGGTCTCTTCTCCTCATAAGAGTCTGTAGCTCCTGGTCGTTGGGGTCGAACCAGTCCTGGTGTTTTCTGTCTGGCTTGCCAAGATATGTCTTTGCTGTGTTGTACACGACCTGCTGCAGAGCTGCCCATTCCTCGTCTGGTGTTGAGTTTTCCTTCTCCTCCCATTGGGCGAGAGCACTGTTCATCTCCACACAGATCGAAAAGAGGTACTAGAGATAACTAGTACCTCTATCTACCCCCAGTAACTATGTTAAATATTACATACCGGTACAGAAAAAACAAACATCTGGGCTTAAGAAAAGACAAAGGTCACAGGCATGATTGACCAAGTCAGAAGACGGAAGTGGACATAGGTAGGGCACGTTAACAGGATACGAGGTAACCGATGGACACTGCAAATCACCACTTTGAAACCATACGAATGGAAAAGACCTAGATCGAGGAAGGCCGGCGAGATGATAGAGAAACGAACTAGGCTACTGGAAGGGCACCACCTGGCAGAGGATAGCGCAAGATAGGCAGATTATGGAAGCAGCATGCTGAGGCCTTTGCCCAACCACGAGTATGCTGTACTACTCAGACTGAAAAGTGGGGGACGTGTCCTCGTCCACACCGATCGACGTGGGGCCCATGGCGTTTGGAAAGACTATACACGTGACAGCATATATGGTAATAAGGAGATATCACCCTGGCAGCCACACTGCATGACCTATGCGCTGTTGTGCTGCCTATAATATAGACTCTATGCTAGTCCCTCTGTCTCGGCCCTCTCCCCTCTTTTATTGATATACACAGACGCAGCCTCGATCCCATCTCCCAGTGAGGTTTACTGTTCGGAAACCCCATGGATCTGGTTATTCACCCAATATACACCGCAGAAACATTTTATTATCACGCTAAGCCACACTTGTAGAGCAGATTAAAAATATATAATTTAATAATATATATGGATGTGCTTTGCCAGTCGATTTGGCACCCCCCCCCCCCCAGACACGACGACGCGCACATGCAGATGCACATCACTGATAACTACAATATCTGTATTATTATTATTATTTATGTACAGATACCAACCACAAAATAGATTTAGCCTATTGATAATCAATGTGCTTAGTTGTTTAGTCCTTCGTTCAAAAAGGTTGCCTGTATACCGGGCTAGGGAAGGCTAAAAAGGACGGTAAATTAGTAGGCCCTGGTGGCGCCCGAACCTAGGCTCTGGATTAATGGGTTGGATTTATACCACGTTCAATGGGGTGTATCTTTTGTTCACGTGTTGAACGGAAAGGCCGTTCTCAGAACGTAAAAAGTGACGAAAGGAACATTTTTGATGCATTTCACGGTATTTTTGGACAGTAACAGTTGATCTCAGTTAAGGTGAATGACAACTTAAAATCATTCTTTTGCCTGCCCATCTTTCCGGCCTAGTGCACTTCGCTACACAGTGTTATGTGCACTTAATCAACTTAGTCTCAGAACGGCGCAGAACGTGTTTTGTGGCAGGGCCGTTATGATGAAGGCTTATCTCGTGTCAGAGTTGTGTCGTCTGTCATTGTGATTCATCTCGTTTATGTGTTGTTTTGAAGTGCGTCAAGTCGTGCGTAAGCCGTATAGTCAGTTATATGAAGCATTCTGTTTTAATGCATTTATTATTTAAAATATAAGACAAAATTAATGTCTTTATTTAAGAACTGCCACAGTATGATAAGTGTCAGTGAGTATCATACTGTACAGTACAGTGTGTACAGGGGTCGACAATAGCGCAGGCCCGATGGCCCGACGCGTGTTTTGAGGGTGTCGGGCCAGTTCGAGCCACCAGTTTTTATATTTTACTGGCCCGACGGGCCACTGGTTTCAACAAGTTACAATGGAATTATTCACCATTGTTTTATATAGTTTCCATCAGTTGTCTCTCATTACGCAACAATTAAACATAATCTGTGACAGCGTGGTCTCGCGTTATCAGTCGAAACTAGTCACCATCTTGTTTATGAATTGCAAGTTCTCCATAACTTCCCACGGTGTCGCTACTGGCGACGCGAGGCGGAGACGCGAGGCACACACCTCCCCTAGCTAAGATAACGCTTCGGATTTTGTAGTAATAGTACCTAAATAAAATTTGTCATTGAATTTCGCGTTCTCCTTTATTATTGTTGCTATCCTAATCTGTAAAACTAATAGACAAAATATGTTGAGCATGTCACGACGACCCTTTGTGGACTTCTGGTGAACTTGTACTAAATAATAGTATTAGTAACGAAAATAATGATATTGAAAAAGTTATAGACCGTAACTATAGGCTAAGTAATAACTCACATAAAACATAGTCGTATTGTAGCTGAATTTTCTAACTTGTTTATTCCAAAATGTATCCATTCCAATAAGTAAAACGTCAAGTTGTCACAGGATTTCGCCATGCCGCAAACGGCGAAACGCCACCAGGTCCAATGTCAACGATCTTCGACCTCCGGCTGTCGGCGCTAAGCAGTCGCCTGCAGCAAATACTTCTATGCACGCCATCGCCGCCTTCCATTTCTTTCTCCTATTAAAATTAATTCACATCTTGCGGTAAATTTATAACGTTTGACAGCGACAGGATCCACACCAACGTAGCAGTATCTAAGTCACCTCGTGTCACGCGCATAGCGGCCGGAAGTCCCCGACTGACGTGTCAAAACGGCGAACGCCAAATAAGGAGATAGTCGGTCGAATATTTATTTGGATTTCCCGTATATACAGGTCAAAGGGCGGGGATGCCGTCTATGCAAGCAGTTAGAGGACAGTTTGGCGGTTCTATTTGTACCACACAACATGGCGAACGGTGAAAGTACGGGGGCATTACTAAAGTCTAAACATCGCGTATTTTCGAACATATCCTGCGTCTTTAAAATTAAAATGGATTTCACAATCGATAGGGGCTCATTTGTTATGGCAAACAAATAACTTAGAGGTATGTAATTAATATAAAAGTGAACTTTATTGACATAATACATACAAAATAATTAGAAAACGGCAAAAACACGTTTTTGTTTATTTGTCATTTCAGCTGCCGTTTCTGTTTTAGTGTCCTAAATATAAACAAATATTTTTTATTTTTGTTTTTATCAGAATAAATGTGTATTACTACAACAACAAATATTCGGGCCCGTAACTTTTTTGGCGGGCCAGTAACTTTTAAAGTGCACTGGCCAGTGAATACAAAACGTTATTGTCGACCCCTGACTGTATTATGTATATTACTGAATATGTTATATATAAATCCATAATTCCTGGCCTAGGCCTTAGCCGTCCTAGGCTAAGAGAGAAACATATGTTCAATTTCACGATATGTAGACCCAGGTAGTTTGGCTAATCTTAAACTCCCCATATGGATAACATATTTGTACAATTTCATTGTTTTACAAACAAATAACGGAAACATTTGTTATTTTATTTCGACAATGACAGTTCATGTTTATACCAGGCCTGGGTCAGTTATCAGTATATTTTTCACAATGTACTCTGTTACTGTTATTATGTAGATTCCTTTTTATTACTGTAACATGCTGAATGCAATGTAATCTATTACTACATTACATTTGAAGCACATACTATTATTTTTTCCATTTGGACTACAATTTTATACATTATACAAGTTGCATGCCAGTTCCGTTGAACAGCATATCTGGGCAAATAACCCAGGCCAGCGTCTCAACAAAAATCATGCTAATTAATGTTGTATGAATGTTAACATGTAGACAACGAATTGTTGAATGGAACTAACAATATTATATATAAAATTTGAGGTCCTGGACTTTTGTAACAGTGGATGGCTCCAGACTAACCGCAGAAGTTCCAACATCTTGTTTATTCTTCGTTCTCTTTGCAGTCGACAGTGGGCATGCACCATGTATCACAATCTGGAACCACTAGAGGGCAGCACTGAAACAGGTGACATTGACCCGCTGTACAGCAATCAAGGTCATGCCTTCTGTGCGAAGGTCAAACAGTTGTTTGTTGGTTATGGTGGCATTGGCCTGGCAATTGTTGGCGTCATCATTGTTTCAATTGTGATTGGACTGACAGTGCATGCGTACCACCGGCCAGCCCCAGACTCTCATCTTCACAATGGTCCCATTGTCAGCTTGAAGTGTGGCCATGTTAGAGGCAGCCATGACAATGAAGCATATGCATTCAAGGTCAGTAAATATTAAATAAATTACTACATTATGATGAACAAAATTTTTCCATTAACCATGTTCCACCTTTTTTGTGAAATGTCCGGCTTTTTTTTTTTTTTTTTTTTTTCGAGATTTTTGCACACATGGCAGTTATAGCCATATATGTGTACACTGAGCAGAGATTTTGTCATTTTGACATTTTGTTGTTTAAAGTGAGGAGATTTCACGTAAATAAAATGTTCTCACGAATGCGTTCCTTGCAAAGCAAGCGAAAATGGCAAATGTTAATTTGGCAGAAATTGTCTAAAAAGTATGAATGGTGTATGATGCTTCTTATTATAATAGACAGGAACCTGCTTTTTCTGCATTATTTACCAATACGTGCCTTTGAAAAAAATCATAAATATCTGCAGTGTTCAGGGGTCAAAATAGTGGTAGTCTGGTAGTTCGAGGACTACCAGAAATTCAGTCAGTCTACCAAAAATGATGACTACAGTAGAACCTGTCTTCAGCGGCCCCCGCGATGAGCGACCACCTGCTATGTACGGACAGTTTTCCGATGTCCCGATCACTTTTCAACGGAAATGTCCCTGAGATGAGCGGCCACCTGGTGGACGCGGACAGCGATTTTTTGTTATTTTTCACCTGCTAGGGCGGACAGTTAACTTTATTTTGAAAAATAAATTTAGATAATATTTTAAAGATGGCGGCGACCATTTCCAGTTCAGTACAATGGATGCTGGGAACGGAGAAAGCGCGCGGGATCTCGACTCACAGTTGGTGACCCATTTCAGTCGCTCTCGCAATCGATCGGTAGAGCCACACTTATTTAATTTTTCTCCCAAGTTTCTAGTTATGTCGAGCGATACCAAACGTAAGATAGGCCTACTGAGTTTATGCTAAGTTTCATGTTAGTTTAGGTAAAACCAACATTTCTGAATCTCATTTATGTAGTGACGCAGCGATAAAATATTGACGTTACGCCACGGTAATCCTCGGCCTGCACGTTACCGGCGCCGGTGATGTCGAGTTACCACGATTTTGATTTGTGAATTGTATTCTTTAAGTGAATTTAAATTATTTTATTTTGTAACCTAGCGTGTGCATGTGTATATAAGTTATCAGACAAGAAGTTTGACGGCTGTAAGAAGTCGTTTTCATGGTTAGATTAGAAAGTAAATGATCGTTTTGCGCCACTGAAGCGATAAACAAAATGGCGACCGCTGCGTGATTACCCAGACGCCGTGAGGTGGCAGCACTTTTTAGCCCCTCAGACCAAATTTTAAATCACAATCAGATAATAATAATTTATTATATTGTAAAAACTATTCAAAATTAAACTTATAATGAAACATGTCACACACAAAATATATGCAAATATTGTTGTTAATGTGTCGTCTCATTTAATTATTTTCTAATTTGTATTTTGTGCATTTTAATACTTACTTTGTTTTCAAAAGCATACATGCTGTTATGGACATTAATTATTATGAATTAATCCAAAACTGTCTTAAATGAGAGATTCTACTGTAATATTAAATGATATATTATTACACTTAAGTTGTATGGGTATTATAACTGTGGGTATAAAAGTGATTTATGTATGTTGTAATGTGGATTTAAATAAAAATTGTATGTTTGGGAAAAATGCCGCAAATTCCTGTCCCTGTGATGAGAGGACACCTGCAATGTAGGGACACTTTTGCTTGGCTGGACAGGTGTCCCTACAAGACAGGTTCTACTGAAATTTGGGAATATTTAATTTTTTTATATTTGTCATGTTATTTTGGTTAAATCTGGGCTGTTTCCTGACTACCAGATATATCTGAGAACTACAAAATTTCCCAACTAGGTGGTCCTGTTGATTACCAGAAATTTGGAGTTATTTTGTGGAGCGCAGTGGCTCAGCGGTAGCGCTTCGGACTCTTGACTACGAGAACTCGGGTTCGAATCCTGTGCTGCGGTGTTAAAAACCTTTGGCAAGTTTTTTCACTCTACATTGCTTACAGTTCACTCAGCTGTATAAATGAGTACCTGGCTATATACAGTGGTGGATATGTGTACGAGCAGCCTTCGCACATTAATTGTAGCATATGGCTGGATGCTTCCCAGAGAAGCCGAGATGGTGTCTGAGTGAACAGGTCTGTCAGTGAAGTAAAGTATAAAGCGCTTTGAACGGTCCTGAGTTACTGTGCAATATAAGAACTTGCCTTTACTTTTATTTCTACCCCTGGTGTTACGTTTGCTGTGTTCTCCAGGGGATTCCCTATGCCGTGGCGCCTGTTGCTGAGCTCCGATGGAAGCCGCCACTGTCCATTAACTCGAGCGATGAGTGTTGGGGCTCCCAGACCCTCCAGACGGTCAACTTCAGCCAGCCCTGCTACCAATACAACACCAACAAGACGAAGTATGTGGGCACCGAGGACTGTCTCCATCTCAACGTGTGGACACCCAGCTTGGACAAGACAGCCGGTCTAGACGTGATGGTGTACATACACGGCGGAGGGCTGATGACAGGCAGTGGCAATATCCCAGGTGGGTTTTATGTTTCCGTTGTTGATTTGGTCTTCTCTCTACATGTGACTTTCTCCCAGTGTGTGTTTTATATGATGGACATTTTTTTATAATTTATTCTTTTTGTTTTATACATTTTAAAACCGGTGTTTAATTTATTTTATATTAATTTATACTATTTACATACAAAGTTTTAGTGTTGATTTGGTCTGCTTTCTACATGTAACTTTCTCCCAGTGTGTGTTTTAGATAAAGGACATGATGGACATTGTTTTATAATTTCTTCTTTTGTTTTATACATTTTAAAACCAGTGTTTAATTTTGTTTTATATTAATTTATATTATTTACATACAAAGTTTTAGTACTGTATGTCTTAACCCTGCGACCGGCCTAAAGTAGTTTTTAGTTTATAATGTTTTAGCTGTTGTAACTACTTGTATGTAATTACTTGTATGTTGTTTTAGCTGTTGTAATTTCTTGTGTGTTGAATACAGTGCTACTTAATCCTGACTGAGTTGGTTTCATTCAGGTATGTCTCCAAATGCTGCGATCGCCAAGTCACTGAACAAAGTCTTTGTTAGCTTCAACTATCGTCTGAATGCGTTTGGGTTTATGGCCCTGGATGTGTTGTCTTGGAGCAACACAAAGGGGTCCTCGGGCAACTACGGTCTCATGGACCAGATGGCGGCCCTTCAGTGGGTCCAGCGAAACATCCAACAGTTTGGTGGCAATCCCAACAAGGTAAGTCAAAGTGGATGGATGGTCTTCGTCTATGGAATGATCTTCCACACGCCTCTTTACATCATTTTAACCCTCTGGTGGTCAGAATGCCCGAATCAACCCGAGTCTCTTTCGTGCCCAGAATATCTGAATATGCCCGAGTACACAGGCACATTTAAACTGCCGACCGCAAAACAGTGTCATCAAATAATGGCAATTTATTTCGGCAGTTCGCGCGTAATAATATAGTTTCACTGGCAAGTGTCAACATTTCAAAATGCAGGTGATTTCCGTGGCTATATAGCATCAGTTGCTATGCGGTTTTGTAGTTGAACTCAGCGTCGACTTGCCATTGAGCTGTATTTCTGGTACTGTTTTTCATGATCGTCATGTGGTGAATATATTTTCAGCCAATAAGATTAAATTCTAACATTTGCTGCGTGGGTGAAAAATATGGAAGTATACACGAATTGTCTAAAACAATGTGCCTGCTGGCAATTTCTATGATTTAATGCTTACTTTTGAGCGGTCTGTGTTTTGTTATAAATAAATATTAATGCACGGTACGATGAAGCGGGTGGTGTTATTTTAGCTCTGTTGTGATTATTGACTTTTATTATTATTGATTATTGTCTAACTTGAGACAAGAATCCCCACTGCTGGGTTGGGCTGGCACCACAGGATATATAGGATGGGCCCTCTACGGCTCAACCCCATCCCACAGGAAACCACCACCTTCCTGGGGGGAAGTGGTTGCAAGTGATGACTAGTCATTCTATCACAATTTCACAAACCCCGCACAGTGACTAACACTATGCTTCAATATAATTTAATTGGACACTTGATGCCATGTTTTTATAATGTAGAAATTGTTTATTGGTATTTGTATGTTTTGTAACAGCGCCTTCAAACAGGGTAACCTGGATTTACACCGGATTTTGTTATTATTATAACCAATCAAATAACTGATATTGTGTTCCTTTCATAATTCTGTTTAACACCCCATATGCCCTGTTTACACAATATGATTTATATAATTATTATTACTGCCAATCGTGCAGATTGCTGGATTAACACATTTGTTATTACCGATGACTGTACAAATATAAATATAATAATATGTTAATTTGGTATAGCGCCACATCCATAATTGTTCGTGGCGCTTCACAACATATTACAATATAAAAGACATGAAAAGATATATGTATACAATAAGACAAATACTAGTGTTTTAAAATAAATGTAAAAAAATGTATAGGTATATAAATAAATAAAATTAGTATGCTATTAAATAGCGTAGCAGTTTTAAATAAATAAATAAATTACGTATTAATCATAAAAATACATAATAATCGGTCTAGTGTATAATTACATTACAATGATACTGATAAATGACGGTATAGGTATGATTATTATTAGTAATAAATAGTTTAATATATGTTAAAACTGTTAATAATAATAATTACATAACAATAATGCCAATAAATAAGTGTATAATTATGTATTGATAATAATTATTACCAAATAATCTAGTAAAAATATGGTTTTCTATTTTCTCTTTCCAGGTGACCATATTTGGACAGGGATCAGGGGCAACATCCATCTTTGCCCTGCTGTCTATACCCGACACCAAGGGTCTATTCCATCGTGCCTGGCTCATGAGTCCATCACCAAAGTTTGAAAGACCTCTTGCTCAGACTCAGCGAGAAAATCTGGACTTCTTAAAGTAAGTCGTGCCTGCGATGTCTCTGCTGTCAATCACATGGATTCTTGTCATCAAACAATATTTCTGTGATTTTTGCCTTTTAAGTTAAATCATTCTCGCCGTTAGTTTACTATTTTATTTTCAATCTCCGGTTTTGTTAGTGATTGAGTCAGTAAGTTTTGTATAATTGATAGTTTTCCAAATTAATTCTATCTGAGGTTGGGACTTAATGTACATTGAAAAATGGCGGGAAGAAAAAAGCTTTCTGATTGGCTGTTCCAGATTTCAGTTTAGTATCTGATTGACTTTTTGATTAATACCAATTCATAGAAAACCTTTGTTGACAATATTATCAACACCATGAGGAAGGATGAGGGAGACTGGCAAGCACTTTGGTTAGCCCAGGGAAAGTAAATGGTGACATGTCAATGACAAATTGTAGCATTGGCACTCAATGACAAATTGTGGCATTGACACTAAATGACAAATTGTGGCATTGACACTCAACGACAAATTGTGGCATTGACACACCAGAGGCTTATGTCCTGTCACTTAGCACAATGTTGCTAGATATTTTGTTCCAGTTATCTGTATGCAGTGTTTCAAGATTTAACAAGATTACCATCGTCAACAGTAAACAGGAAGTTGTGATCTTGAACTTATATATAGAAACTTTTCTTTTTACCTGTACATAGATTGTTTAATCCATCATTTTTAGTTTTGTTTTAAACACATACACACGTTTTGATGAAATAAAGCATTAATATTCTGCAACAGGCCCTGCTTCACAGCACAACATGTATCTGGACTGTAATGTCATATAGTATATGTAGAGTATTCATGTAGTATCCAGTTTCTGTTCATATAGTTTCTGGGTCACTGTCAACTTGTTGCAGCTCAGGAAGACACAGCATCTGAAGAGACGTAGTTTGACAGTGATCAAATATGTCAGCTGTGAAGGTGGTCATTTATATTCAGGCTTGTGGTCAAGCTTCCTGGTTATTGCTTCTTTGCTGGTGATGGGCATTGGCGAATAATTATGGGGCTGATTTTTTTAGCTATTACTTCTTTATAGGTGGTGGACACTGGACACTGGTACTCATTAATTAACCCAACTTCCTGTGTAACTGGTGCTATTGGGTGGTGGAAATATTAATATATTTGTGGTAGTCAGTACTAACTTGTACATCTATGAAGGTTTACAGTTGCTTGTAATCAACAGAACTTGACATTACCATGTAGTAACTGACTAATTACATGGCACTGGCGTGTTGTAACAGATTAATGATGTGACAGTACCATGTTGTAACAGATTAATGATGTGACAGTACCATGTTGTGACAGCCTCATGATGTGACAGTACTGTGACGAGGCAGCTTGATAACATAACAGTACCATGTTGAGGAAACCTGTACCATGTACAGTACCATGTTGTGACAGCCTAGTGACATGACGGTACCAGGTTGTGACAGCCTAGTGACATGACGGTACCATGTTGTGACAGCCTAGTGACATGACGGTACCAGGTTGTGACAGCCTAGTGACATGACGGTACCAGGTTGTGACAGCCTAGTGACATGACGGTACCATGTTGTGACAGCCTAGTGACACGACGGTACCAGGTTGTGACAGCCTAGTGACATGACGGCACCAGGTTGTGACAACCTCATGTCGTGTCAATACCATGTTGTAACTCAATGATTGAATGAAAGTTTTTCAACAACAACATAGCAATAGTACAACATATTATGGGAAAGATAATACAATACAATACAATTTCATGATTGGTGAGTTACTGCCACTGTTGAAGAGACATAGCAGAAGTCGTGTGACTTGTAAGGCAAAAACACAAAGTAACTGTAGTAAGAGTAACAAGATAGAACACAAAGCAACAGGAACAGTATTTTTTTAACATTGTGATAACTAAATCATAAATACGAAGAAAATAACATAACGTACAATAGTTTGCATTGTCTGGTATCTGTACGGCTGCAGTTGATTAGAAAAACGCTTGTACACGACTTTCTAGACAATGGTTGTTGCTTTATAAAGCATAATAATACTTTTAAGTTTAAGAATTTTTGAGCGGTGAAAAAATACAGAAGTATGACCATGGTAATCCAGATTGTAGATAATAACATGACAGTACCATGTGGTGACAGCCTCATAACATGACAGTACCATGTGGTGACAGCCTCCTGACGAGTGTCCCTGTTGCAGTCACACGGGCTGTGGACAGACAAGTCCTGACGCCAGCAAGGAGGTGCTCGAGTGTCTCCATCACCTCGCCCCCGAGGACATCCTAGACGCCCTGCCCTGGGACGCGTGGGAGAACCCCCAGTTCCAACACCTGCCCGAGCGAGGGGAGACTAGTCGCGCCCTCGCCATAGTCGACGGTGTGTGACGTGAAGGGGTGACGTAATAAGTCAGCTTGGGAGTGACACCATTTTTAATGTATTTGGTCAACTGAGTTGTTGAAAGTTACCAGTGTGTAGTTTGCAGGGAAGGGAGGTCACTTCCAGTATATCAGTTTGAAGTGACACCCCTTATAAATATACAGACCTACTGAGCCGTTGTGATAGTTGATATAACGTAGAATAAAGGGGGTCACATCCTATATATCAGCTTTGGAATGACACCCCTATTGATAATATATATATCAATATATATATATTTATACATATATATAATTTTTATATAATTTATATATGTATAATTTATACATATATAATTTTTATATGTATATATAATTTATATATATATATATAATTTAAATATATATATGCCCTTTTGATTGTTGATAGAACATAGTATTCAGGGGGTCACATCTAGTAAATCAACTTTGGGGTGACACCCCTTATAAATATACAGGCATACTGGGTCTTTGTGATAGTTGATGAAACATAGTATGCAGGGGGGTCACATCCAATAAAGAAGCTTTATAGCACTGTCTTATTTAAACGTCTGTGTTTCTCGTCATCCACAGGTGTGTTCGTGGCCCAGCAGCCTGTGCTGGCCTGGAAGCATCAGATGGTTAATGACGTCCCCTTGCTGATCGGTTAGTATCAACGGGTCAATTTTTATTATATAGTAGAGCGCTGTGGCTCAGGGGTATAATTTCGGACTCTCGACTACGAGAACCCGGGTTCGAATCCTGTGCTGCGGTGTTAAAACCTTGGGCAAGTTTTTTCACTCTGCATTGCTCCAGTTCACTCAGCTGTATAAATGAGTATCTGGCTATAGACAGTGGTGGATATGTGTACGAGCAGCCTTCGCGCATTAATTGTAGGATATGGCTGGATGCTTCCCAGAGAAGCCGAAATGGTGTCTGAGTGAACAGGTCTGCCAGGGAAGTAAAGTGAAAAGTGCTTTGAGAAATCCTGAAGATTGGATACTGCGCTATAAAAGAAGTTACCTTTACTTTATTTGATTATCTGGTTTATTATAATATTAAATATCTTATATGGAATCTCATCTGAATAATGCTTGTTGCACCATCATAAAAAACATAGTTGATGTAAAAACAAAATTATTAATTGAAGTAAAACACATAGTTAGAATCAATAAAATATGTAAAACTATATAAAAACTAGAAATTAAGATAATGGTATGTTATATATGTTTAATTAGAAATGCTCTTGCTTTCAATGTCAAAAATAACATTTTATGCTGTTCCCGTATTTAATGTTTATCAATGGTGATTTGTTTGTACATTTATTTATTATTATTATTTGATAGTTTTTATGTAATATATTACTTAATTATTTATTGCACCTATACCTTTTAGGTTTACTATCCTTATATAGAATGGAATTTTACTCTTTAATAAAATTTACAACTATTTGTTGTTTAGCTTTTAAATTATTTAACTGAATAATGTAATGTTTTTATTTCTCTGTAGATTTTTTATTATTATTTTTATTGTACTGTAAAGCACCATGTGATTATGGCGCTATATAAATAGTATATTTTTAATTATTTTATTATTATTTTATATTTATTATTATTTTATTTATTGTATTTTTTATTATTATATTATTATTATTTTATTACACGAATGTTGCCCTTGACCTACTGAGGTTGTTCTTGACCCAGCCACTGTTGCTCGTGTGTCCAGGTAACATGGCCCAGGAGGTGCGGGGGGATGCCAAGATGCCGTCCACCTGGGACGACTATGACGCGTACGTCCGTCACAAGCTCGACCCGTTCCAGGCCAACATGTCTGAGATGGCTGTGCAGCTGTATGGCCATGATGTGAGTACGGTACTGCGTCAGAGAACGTACACTCGAGATTGACTTACTTGATTAAACCCTTTTCACTCCACTGGGCATTAATTTTTATTAATTTAATTAAATGACCTCGGTCAATTTGCTGACTATTATTATCATTAGTTTTTAGAGTTATCCTTCTCTAGAATTAGTGAGTCCACTACAGGTTACACATTTACCCCCTGTGTGGGATCTTTTACTTTCCCACCAGACACCAGATAGAAGGGACCACCGGCTTTTAGTATCTCTTCCGAAAGACACGGGCAAATGTGGGGTGAACGAAATCGCCTAAGTTTCGAAACAGCGGTAGGTGGGATTGAACCACCGTCCCCTCGACTGACAGTCCGGCGCAACCATCGCTCTCCATTATTAAATCAGATGCTGTTAGACAGACAATCCAGTATATTTGTGTTTTAGCAGTTATTTATCGCTGTTTCCAGGCATTACCAGCCTACCAGCTGGCGAGTATGGTGTCTGACCTACGCGCCATATGTGGTGTTGATGAGATCACGAAGGTAGCAACGAGTGTATTCAAGTCGCCCGTGTACCGCTACGTCGCTGCCCCGCACATGCTCGACACCAAACACAACACGACCTACGCCTACCGCGGGATGGACGCCCTCGCGTTCTTCGGTGGGGTGAAAGCCTTCGCCAGCAAGCCGACAGACAACGACCGCAAGTTCGTGAAGAACATCCGCGATGTGGTGGCAAAGTTTGCCTCCGACGGACAGATCCCCGGATGGGAAACGTTCCCGACGAAGACAGGGATCCAGACACTCAGCATACAGCTACCAGGTGTCTTCAAGCCAAACGCATGTCGCTTCTGGCGTGAGAACGGAATGTTCCCAGAATTTGCTTGGATAAACTAACGAGGGCACGGAATGGTCCAGGTCGAATGTCGTTGGTTCTTTTCTCTATGTCTGTCCCCT
Source organism: Oasisia sp. SBJ-2009 (assembly GCA_964017155.1). Taxonomy (NCBI): domain Eukaryota; kingdom Metazoa; phylum Annelida; class Polychaeta; order Sabellida; family Siboglinidae; genus Oasisia; species Oasisia sp. SBJ-2009. The sequence goes on along the minus strand of OZ024865.1, from coordinate 9,069,165 downwards.
GATGTAATCAGTTGGGTCATTCACATATTTTTTCAAAAATTTAAGGTGTTTTGTTCCCCACTATGATGAGTGTAAAACACAAATAACAATGGTGGTATGTCATGTGAAAATCCGACATGGGTGATCAAATGCTTTTGCTAGGCTTTAATGTTACAAAGATACAAACTATATTTTGATAATATTACACATATTTTCTCTTTCACGACCAACAGAGTGGAAACATTATAGCACTTGTATTACTATACTTCTGGAATACTGTTGGGATACATAATTCTACATAGATACGATGTTAAGAAGCCAAGGCTTGGCAGTGATACTCTGCAGCTTGATTTTATTTTTCAGCATGGTCAGTTACACGAACCACTAATGCAACAAATGTGGCTGCCCTTCCTAGGATCCAGAGCGAGTGGGGGATTCCTAAGGTCTGTTCCACTCCCTTGACAATACGTTCTCATTATCCACACACAGCAGTTAACCCCTGCCCTGTTGAGATCTCTGCACAATATGTATGTCTACCCTAATTTGCTTTAAGCAATGCCAGAGCATCAATCACACACTACATGTTGTGATATGAACATAGTAGGATTCTGGGGAGAAGGAAGCTATAGGTGGAAGGGACTGCTTGTAAGATCTCTTCTTTGGGCTCCAAAAGGGAGAACAGTTTTAATTGGTCCATTAATTAGTTTGTGAAACTATGCAATTAACTGTCATGTTTTTCTTGTGTGGTTACATCATTGTCAGTTTTAGAACTGTCACCGTCTTCCAGTACTTAGTGAAATGTTTTCGGTAACAAACGTGAAAGTGATAACGGGTGAATTTCAGGCAGATTGCAGAAGACATGTTATGTCTGCAATGAAGGTCTTATGATGGAATGTAATATGTTTGTACAACTACACTTGCCTGGGTGGTGTGTGTTTGTAATGACAGTAAGTGTAGCAATGAGTAAATCTAGTTAGGAGTCATGATGTCGTTAATTAACGGGAAATGTGAGATGTTATCCGTCCATGGATCTATGCAATGTTAGTTAAGACTCAAAGTGCAATTTGTATACAAGTAGTCTATGAATTATCCGTCCAATTACTATAATATACTGTGTATGTATTTACGCTTATTATGATTTAACTTATACATAAAATCGTCATTTAGCTGCCATTAAATATTGCATCAATTTGATGTGTTTGTTGTATAAGCAAGCAATTTTAAAGAGCACAGGATTATGCACCAGTGTGTGCGGGAACCAAAGAGTATTGTGTAGTTTCATTTTATAGCATGCGATTTTATAAACACTTGTTATGCTAATGTGCCAACTATTATTATATACTGCTACTTAGCCACAGCACTGCTGGGGTATATGTAGTTACGTACCCAGCAGTATAATTGTCTTGGTATTTGTTGCCACTGCTTGTCAACTATGAATTTTATTACATGCATTAAATGTTTACAGATATTACAATTGTTGATGTGTTAGTGTATACATGAAAGGGACTGGATAATGTTTTAGTCATTCAGAGGAACAGTAATTTTTACTGGTCATAGTCGCTTTTAACCAACTCCCACTCAGTGTAACTTCGCCAAGAAGACAGTCTGGCCACTTAGCCAGCTTTTGAATGTTTTCCATGCGAGGGGCTAAAAGGTGCTGCCACCTCATGGAGCCTGCGTAATTGAGGCTAATTGTGCCATTATTCCAGTTTCATGAATAACTGCAAATTTATATTTTGTGTGAATGTAAGTTTAATGTTGAATATTTTTATTATCTTATAAAAGTATCCTTATTTTAGTTTTTATTTAATAGTTGGCCTGAGAACCAATCAGCGTCTCTACCCTATTCTGGGGTAAGGCCGCCCTGGTGGCCACATCAGCAGAGCATAAAACTACCAGGCGTAGTTGAGGGCATAAACAAATTGCTGCCACCTCACGGAGTAATTGAGGCTACACTGGTCAACCTCTGTTTCACAAGACTACAACTATGAATTTGATGACATCTTGTTTGGGAACAAATCATATCGTACATCAGCAATGTCTTTCAGGAGAGACTAAAACTATGTCCTTAATCCAGAGTTCACTGCAATAAAGAGCTCTTAAGGAAAATTCTTCATTAAACAAAATCTGTTTTTAAATCGAGTTTTTCAAAACACAAATATCCACAGCCGTATTACAGAGGACACTATTTCTGTGACACTCCGGTGACAATATCATGTTGGCATGTCACAGTGTTGAAAGGTATCAGGTATCCACGATCATTGTTAAAGATCAAAATTGATTTTAAAGAGAAAACAATTGGTTTTAAGAGCTCTTAAACAATATTAGTCAAATGCTCCTCTGATGTGTATGCTAGGGTAAGTATAATATCCTAAACGGGTAAAAAATGTTTACCGTGTGGTGATATCATTGTCACAAACACAGACAGTGGGTGAAAAACAAAGTGCTTGAGATATTTATGATTTATTGATTATATATAGAAAACATGTCTCTATTGCATGAATATATACACAGTTATTACTACAGACAGAACTTGTGGGGCTCAGCAAAAAATTGTCACATGACATCACGAAGGTGAAGTGGGTTTCTTTGGAAAGCAAGCCGTACATGTCAACTGACGGGTCACGGGTGACATGTCAAAGCCACAGACATCTAGTCTTCATGATACACACTATAATGCATCCCCACAAATCTAACAACGAAATGTTCCATAAATATGAATCTACAACAAATCAGCAGGTATATTTACAGACATAATATGGTATCAGGACTGAATGCAGTAGTTAATATTGTACAAGATGAAACTATAAACTAACATTGTATAAAGCTACCATTCCGCTACATCGGTTCTTCAACCAGTGAATCACACTGCTTGGAATGCAGGACGTTCATTTCAAATGCATAAAATAGCAACTCTGCAAACTACTTTGGCAGTATTTACAGTACAAATCGTTTTCTCACGACACACTCGTGTTTATATATACTAAACACACAAATATGTTATTTCGCTGTAGTATGTAGTATTATAGAATCAAAATTAAGATGTAGTCATCTTCTGTGCACTATTTTCATATCCTAAAATGTAATTTAGTCAGCCGAACACTTTTTGAAAATAGTTTAAATAATGGTTTAAACGCTGGCTGTTGTATTCAGTGTTCTATCCCACTTTAGGCAACTGATTTTAAGTAAGAAAATAATCATATCTGGTGCACATTCAAAGAAGTAAATGTACCTCAATGTGTATGCACTGCATCTACGGATTTATGATTAATTCTATAACAAAATTATTTGTCATTCAGTATTGGTATGCAACCATTAAGAGAAATGGTCATTAGATAAAATAAAAGCATTATTGTATTGTATCCAATTACTAGGGTAGTTGCTAGCCAGATACTATTGGAGAAAGGATTTCTGCCGTGTGGTTTCTGTAGTGAGGGCAGAAATGTGTCAACATTTACTACATCTGACCACTCACAAAAGCCGACTGCCTGAGTGACATTCAATATCACAGAGACATGCAGAATCATATCATATTCCATTTCCAAGAGTACTTTCCACTGATGTAGTGTGAAACGTCTTACATAAAAACTAAATAACTTTACACAAATGACCTGACATATTACAATCCACGCAAGCTGGGCTTGACAATTAATTCATAGCTCCAGACAAGTGAAACAAATTGAGGAGACGCCTTGTCTGAAAACAGGAATGTTCAGAATGGATTCATTGGTTTTGGTGACAAAGTTTCCATGATCGACTCAATCCAATTGGTGCCGTTGATGAGTTTTGTTGTCGCAACGAGATACTCCGCCGGAGCTGGAAGAAACACAGGAGGAACTTACAGGAGAGAAATTAAAATGTCACTGAATTAAAAAATTGCAACATAAAATAATGTAGTACAGTTAGTAAAGTTTGTACATATTTGGGTAAATTTAGGTATCGTTGAACCATATGTGTATTATGTAAAGTACAGAAGTTGTATGCACAGAAAACAGCCACAAATGTATGGAGCTACAATGTACATATTTTTTTATACATGTGTGTGTGTGTGTGTGTGTGTGTGTGTGTGTGTGTGTGAGTGTGCATGCGTGTATATATGTATGACATTGTATGTGTGACTGTGTGTGTGTGTGTGTGTGTGTGTGTGTGTGTGTGTGTGTGTGTGTGTGTGTGTGTGTGTGTGACAATGTGCATGCATACATGTGTGTGTGACTGTGTGTGTGTGTGTGTGTGTGTATGTGTGTGACTGTATGTGTGTGTGTGACTGTATGTGTGTGTGTGACTGTATGTGTGTGTGTGACTGTGTGTGTGCGTGACTGTGTGTGCGTGACTGTGTGTGTGTGACTGTGTGTGTGTGCGTGACTGTATGTGCGTGACTGTGTGTATGTGTGTGTATTGTTAATAGATATAATTACTAACTTTAACCAAACTAAGTACACTTATAAAAAGAAAAACGCAAGAAGAAAGAAAGGCTGTACCATCCTCGAGTTGTGACAAGAAGCGTAGAGCTGAAATCTCCGCATATGTGACGCCGCCAAGAAACAAGACCAGGGTCACCTTGGGTTCAACCGTGCCTGATTGGATGGAAGTGATGGAGCTCTCTGGGAGGGAGACAGAAATGTTGCACAATAAGCAAAAGTTATTAGTCTTTAAAAAACAGCAAAACACTAGACATATAAAATGAACTATGTACCAGGTAATTATATCATGGTTCATTTAAATACACATGAAGAATCCACAACAGAATTTATTTAATTCACCTCACATATATCCTGTCCTAGAATTACCCACTGTCAACACTGTCCTACATCTCCTGATTGCTACATTCATAAGATAATATTTGATAACGAAGAAATTAACTGGTTTCTGACTTAACCATGAACTAGGATAGTGAACTTCCAAGTCATTTTGCTTTCATTACAACGAATGTGTTGTACGATATTTTTAACAGAGTGGGGCTTTAACAGGGTTCGTACACATCGGGACATTAAAATTCAAGGCTATTAAGGCTACTTAAAAAAGAAATTCAAGACTGTTTTAACAGTATATGTACTTTTAAGCGCAGTAAATTAAGTTAACATTATTTTTTTACTTAACCAGGAAAACAATGGTGCCTACAACAATGATATGCCGATTGTACACAAGTTATTTTTAATCATAGGCTTTTCATTTTCTGTCTGTTATTCATCACAACTATTGAGTCAAAACAATATTTTATTGATCATAATTAAATTCAAGGCTTTTTTCAAAACTACTTTGTATAATTAAAGGATTTCAAGGCCTTGAATTTGAACTTGGATTTGAGTGGGGCTTTCACTTACTTCTCTTGCGCAGTCCGATAGGGATCTGTTGCACCTCCTCTATCGTGGGTCCAGGAAGAAGAGAGAGCACCTCGGTGATGCTCCTCCACCCCGGGCGATGGAGGAACTGGGCCAGGCGCACACTGAGGGGGGCGTAGCCGCTGTACACGTACGCGATGTCACTCGGGTTCTGGAAGACACTCAACAAGTTGTCACCCTAAACAACGTGGCACGTGGACAAGGACACCAGGCGGCAAGACCAGAAGACGAAGGTACATTTTTCTCATGTTTCTTTAGTTGCTAATCACTATAGTATATTTCACTACAGAGGTGTGGTTCTTTGTTTCCCCTGATCCCATTTCCCACTGCTCATCCCTGCCTCTCCCAATCCCTGCAAGTGTGTCTGTCTTCACATAGTCTAATCATTTCAGTCACAGTTTCCCCCTTTCTTTCTGACCCTCAGTTCACAGGGTATTAGCTTCTCTAGTTGTACAGAGCAGTGCGACAGTGGCTCAGGGGTAGAGTTTCGGACTCTCGTCTAAGAGAACCCGTGTTCAAATACTGTGCTGCCGTGTTAAGTTTTTTCATTCTACATTGCTCCAGTTCACTCAGCTCTATGAATGAGTGCCTGGCTATAGACAGTGGTGGGTATGTGTACGAGCAACCTTTGCACATTAACTGCAGCATGGCTGGAAGCTTTCCAGAGAAGTTGAGACGGTGTTTGTTTGAACAGATCTGCCAGGGAAGTGTAAAGAGTTTTGAGCAGACCTGAGGACTGGATAGTACGCTACATAAGAAGTACTCGAGTCATTATTCTTGATAGTCGTGAAACGAATAACGAAACGTCCATGGGACCATTTCACTGACATTGTTAAGACCTCTTAAACCCGATTTTGTACTTTTAAATAAATGACCTTGAATATGTGAAAACTATCAACACCACAACACGCCAGCGGGACGTTGTCGCTGGTGTGTCACGGAAATAGTGTCCCCAGTTAATACAGAAAAAGATATTTGCATTTTGACATAACTCATTTAATTTAATAACAGATTATTTTTAAGGATGAATTTTGAGAGCGAAATGCTCCCAGCTCCCACCTGCTCCTTCACCTCCTCCACGAAGAGGCGGAGGGTCTTGCGGATGTTGGGGTAGCTGCGACTGCCCTCCTGTGTCTTCAGCAGTCTCACAGCCTCCAGGTTCTGCATGGTGATCATGTGCTCAAAGCCATACGTCTAAGGCGAACAAATAGCGATATATCACCACACAGCAGCATATATAAACTGTCATATATATATATATATATACTGTGTATATATATACTGTATATATATATATATATATATATATATATATACTGTATATATATATATATATATATATATTATAACGATGCTATGTTGTTTTATTATATTTTTATCTAACTTGTAATATTGTCATATTGTTTTAGCATATTTATATATAACATGGGCCTGGTCTTGATGGGGGGGGGGTTCTCATTGTCAGAACTTGTTTTATTATCCACCATATATGTATATCACTGATCTAGTTACAGTTGGCAAAAGTATGTGTTTTGGATTGGTTACATTTACATAACTACATGTCCACTAGCCGGCCAGTGAAGTTCTTACCCATCTGAAATGGGTTTTACACATCCAAAAGACAGGTACCTGGCTGTAACATTTAGAGAAAGCTATGGTCCTTACCTGAATGACTTCCCGTTTGTAGTAGTCGAGTAATTTCTGTCTGAAGCCGTTGTTGCACATACACTGTATACAGATGAGTCGCAACACCTAAACACAGCAACAACATCTGTTAGACTTTATAAAATACACATTTATAGGTCACTTTCATGATCTGATGAAAGTATCATAATTATGAAGAACATTTTTAAGAGTAGTTAATAATATACAGGTACAGTGTATATATATTTTATTATTATTTTTTAATGAAGTAATTTATTTTACACAATACATAATTATATAGTTATTTATTGGCTAAAATAACTAACTATACATTATGTATATGTAATATATATATATATATATATATATATATATATATATATATAATATATATATAGTTATGTATTGTGTAAAATAATATTTACTTTGCTAGCAAATAGTAATAAAATGCTGATCGAGTTGGTTCCTGTCTCTACTTAGATCTGTTATGCTAGCTCATTTGTAGACTTGTTTCAGCTGTTGTGGTGTGTTATCATGTATATTTACCTTCACAATGGGTTCCTGCCTTGCTATACAGTCTTCTATGTAAGGGTTGGCTTTATCTGTGTCCAAACCTTTGAAGAAATCTACAACATTCAAATAGTCACTAATTCACCTTATACTTAGTCTATCATTGGAACATGAGTGACAAATGTCACCTCATCTGATGCACACAGATATAATTGGAACAAGACAGGTCTTAATGCATGGGCAACACAGATTTATGGATGGAGACTATTGCTCTGTAATAAAAAATAAATTGTAAGAATTATGAAATAAAAATAAATGACGTAATAATAAAATATTCTTAAAATATCAGTATTGACAACAGTAATAAGAGATAAAACTGCTCGCGACAGACTCAGACAGAGGGGTGTGGAATGTAAGCAAGTGTACCTTGCTGGGTGTGAAGTGCCTCGAGGAATTCGTCGCTGCTGCTCCGTTCTTTAACCATCTCGGTTATTGATACGTCTACAATGGGAAAAACCATAACCACAACCATTGCCATAACCACAACCACAACCACAACCACAACCATAACCATAACCATAACCATAACCATAACCATAACCATGACCATGACCGTAACCATAACATTTATTGACCCCAAGTAGGAATATAATTTTTTGAAAGTACATCAATTTCGTTAATACATTTATACAGGCATACATACACACATATTATATCATGTTCACATTCTAATATATGGGACGTAGTGTTCTAGGCAGCAGGTAGCCTGGTATTCAGAAACCATCTTTTACTTAATCATGTGGGCTTAGAACTAATTTACTGCGTGATTACATGTCGTTCCTTTCCATTGTTCTAGGAATACCGCTACTGCTTTATATGTTGAAATGTGGGCTCTAGCAGCCTGAGGCCAGGAGACTCGTATGTACTCAGTCATCAACCGGGCCTCGGGAGGCTGAGTCCACATTTCTTTAGTTTAACTATTTTGGTGTGCCAAATAAGGCACTGTTTTATCCCTATAATAAACAAACGTCATAATTTGGCCTCTTTCATATCTACGCTTGGGTCCGTGTTGTTCCTTGCATAAAAGCCTATACGGTAGGCCTACAATACATACAAATGTGTGCACTTATAGTAATTCTTGCTGTACTAAAATACAAAAAAGAAAAACCAGAGACAATACTGCAGAAACATGTCTCATTTAAAAGAATAATTATTAAAACCGCATATTCACATATACTACTCAAACTTTACTAAGGATCACACAATGTTTGTAATGGAACAATGTTGAAATGGCAGCCATCCAGAGACTCATTGGAAGCATGAAACACTGTTGTCAGGCTGTGATTGCATCACGTGGGTCACACACAAGCTACTCACAGTTGTTGCTGCTGGTTATTGAACTGATTGGGACATTTTCATGACTTGGAGTAACATTCTGAAACCTCCATTTTGGGGGGTCTGGGGAAAACCTCAATTTTTGGAGGTTTGCTTCTTTGATGACAGAATATGTGTTAGCTATTGTTCACATTTGGTGAATGCAATGAAATTCAGGAAATAAACATGTCCTTGAATATATGCTATTTTTAGTTGTTGTGTGATACACATGCCGTAAAATATAATACCGCCCTAAATAGTGATCCCTTATATTAATCACTAAATCATCTGCCAATATTAAATAAAACTATGTATAATAAACAATGTTAATGGAAAGAAATGGAAATGTGCACATACGCGTAGACAAGGAGGTGCGAGCAGCCTGCATGTGTGGCAGCTTCGACACAAACTGCTTGATTTCCCCGACTGTCTTTGCTGCATGTCTCTCCTGTGAAACAAAAATGTTACAGATTGCCCCTTAAGATTATCGCATAATAATACATTTTACTTACTAAGTGTAGAAATAAATGAATGCAAAAATGTGTGAGTATTAGAAAACAGAAACCTTGCAGTTGTACAATGCATTCTATTGTTTAATAGTCATTACAAAATGGCAGAAATTTGAGAGAGATGACACACAAAGACCTGAAACAAATTCATGAAACAACCGTCAGTCACACATTTGTTCAAATGAACCACCTGAAGGAAGTGGATAAATTGAATATCTTGAGGTAACCTTAAATTCACATCTGTTGTGATTAGAATGGGAGAAAGGCACTCACATCAAACTGTGCAGAAATCAACTTTGCTTTTCGACTCAGCATTGCTCCAACTGCGCTGAAGTTCTTATCCCTCAGCTCGGCATACAACTGCTCTCCAGAATTCAACGTCAACTTCTTCATCTCACTGCTGCCCTCTTGTGGTCCGCCACCAGAACTATCACCGGTTGTAAGATTCTCGGGTGGCAATTTCACCATCGCTGAAAGCATCGCCAGGGTAAAATGTAATAAAATTAATTTAATCTGTGGGTCACCAAAATCAGGTTCAGCAGCTAAGATATAATTTCTATTATATAATAATTATGATTTGACCACAGAAAGTTATGTTATAATAAATGATAATCATAATAATTTATTTTATTTAATATAATGCCACTTCCAATTTCAAATTGTTCGTGGCACTTTACATACATACAAATCCAAAAATACACACCAGAAGAAAAAACACATAAATATACTAGTAACATATATAAACAATTATTTAAAAATATATATAATAACACAAATTAGTTAAGCTGAATAAATGTATATATATATATATATAATAAATATAAAAATAGGTTAAATATCGATAAAAGTACACAAAACTTAAACTAAGCCCCGAGAACAGTCGGACGAAATGTGTCTTTAGGTGTGCCTTGAAAGTGGCTAAACAGACAGACGTCTTAATGTTATTGGGTAGAGTGTTCCGTAAGTTCACTGCTGTGACCACAAAATCAACTCGTCTGTGCCACTTACTGTTTTGAATACCAAACAGCTCGTCGATGAGACCTTCATATGTGAGCTGCGACAAGAGTGGGGTCAAAGGGTCAACCATGCGGTCAAGGATGAGCAGGTTGTCAATCTGCGGAGTAATCTGTTGCTCTGTGCTGACCGTCTCTCGACGCATCCGTAGCATCATGTCAACAACATGCTACAAGAAACAACAAGACTGTGTCAACAACATGCTACAAGAAACAACAACACTGTCAACAACATGCTACAAGAAACAACAAGACTGTGTCAACAACATGCTACAAGAAACAATAACACTGTGTCAACAACATGCTACAAGAAACAACAAGACTGTCAACAACATGCTACAAGAAACAACAACACTGTCAACAACATGCTACAAGAAACAACAAGACTGTGTCAACAACATGCTACAAGAAACAACAAGACTGTGTCAACAACATGCTACAAGAAACAACAAGACTGTGTCAACAACATGCTACAAGAAACAACAACATTGTGTCAACAACATGCTACAAGAAACAACAACACTGTGCCAACAACATGCTACAAGAAACAACAACATTGTGTCAACAACAAGCTACAAGAAACAACAAGACTGTGTCAACAACATGCTACAAGAAACAACAACACCGTGTCAACAACATGCTACAAGAAACAACAACACTGTATCACCAATATGCTACAAGAAACAATATAATGTCAACAACATGATACAAGAAATGACATCATGTCAACAACATGCTACAAGAAACAACAACACTGTGTCAACAACATGCGAAACAAAATGTTGTAAGAAACACCACGTTGACAACATGGTATAAACTTGTGAAGTTACTATTAAGGTAAGTTTTAAATAGTACAGTCTCTAGTACTGGTCAGTCTCTAGTACTGGTCAGTGCATCTGGTGAGAATAGCTCAAGAAAGGCAAATGTCTAGACACAGCATCTTGCGACATCCCCTCAGCCCAGGACCCTACAGCTGCACTGTGACACTTGTAAACTCAACATAACAAATGGTTGCACTTTCATCACGATGCAACCAGCAACTGAGCATATCTGAATATATAAAATTACACTTTGTCAGCCTTTCACAGACAGATACATTTTTATATACTGTTTATCTGCCTACGAAAGCTTTGAATAATATGCACTGGTATATTAACCCAAACAAGGATGTCCACATTATTTTGTGAACATGCAGATAGCATGATTCATTGACCATCCATAGCAAAAACAAACATGCTACTGAAACCTAATTACCATCATTATGAGAAAGCGCAAGCAAATTAAAATGTCACAAATGTTCATTCGGCATTTCCAGCAAATCAGACGAGGTACATACCTTTGCCAATTCACCCTTGCCATAGATGTTGGGTATAACGCCATACAAGGTCTGTAGGGTCATGAGAGCCTGCACTGTGTAGAACAGGGAAGTCTCGTCATTCTGGAGGTAACACTCCTGATCAACAAAATACTATGTCTGAGCTTGCAATAAAACAACAACAACAACAACAACAACAACAACAACAACAACAGACTAGTACCTCCAATGGAGTGACCCAAGAATGCGGGGAGCCCAGCGTTTTCGACATGCAAGGACAGACCACCCAGCCGGCCAGCCCTTTACCATTCATTTTTTCATGCAACCCTTAGACAGTGGAATAGGCTCCTCATGAGCCTATCAGCCACCACATGCCCAGAGGCTTTCAGAACTGGCCTTCGGGCGTTAACATCTTCTTTAATTTCTTCATAAGACTACGTACATCATAATAATAATTTTTTTTAATCACCAGAGGTCCATAGATTAACTTTATTAACGTTTTAATTTTAATTAGTTAATATAATTTTTTTTTATATATTAACTGTTTTAAGAGAGCTTACACCGCCCCCCCCCCCAGTGTACAAGCTTCGATTGCACTTTTAACACCCGGAAAGGGCCCAGTCCAGTATATGGAAGAAGAACAACAACAACAATCAAAATAACAAACAAAACCAGACGCACACGTAGGGCTATAGGACACATAGTTGGATACAGATTTATCACAAACTTGACCAAAGATCATCTTTACAGACATAATCATTAACAATCAGAGACTTGCACACAACCCAAAAGAGGTATGTTTGAATTGTTTGATGACTACCGGGTATTCCTTTATTTTAAAGATGGCTAGCAATTTGTTTTTACAAATTGAAGGTATTTTCCGGAAAATCAGTACAATAATTTTCACCCACAGCAGTGTCTGACTCATTGACTATGTAAACCAGCAGCAGTTTGAGCAAACCTTAAATGATGATTCCATCTCCATAGAGAGCAGGTCGTAGTCAAATGGGATCAAGTTGAGGCAATATTCATCTATGTTTGTGAAGCAGCCGTGGACTCCCAGCTCCTGCGACAACGGTACAAGTATTACTCTTGCATTTTACTTTTCCATTTGTCATTCAGAGTCAGTAACCATTTACATGTATATAAAACACAACTAAACACTATTTGCCTAACAACTAAATCCTTAATCTGTTGAACAAGTAGTTAAATGTAGATATTTCTACTTGTTATACAGGAGTGTGGACAACTTGACGAACGTCAAGTGAAGGGATATACTAAAAATGTTAACTACCCGTAGTAGAAATTCATATAGCATAAACTTTCAACAAAACATCTCTCATTTGTCATGAAATCTGATTAAACAGTCCAAATATAATATTCGGTATCAAGTGATTTTATGATTTTTTTTCTTATAAAGTTTGGTATACTGACACCAACCTTAAGTTTATGTTCACAGAGCATACTCTTTCTTGGCACAAAGAAAATGTGGAACTCCTTCATACACCCAGCTGTTTCTTCCTCTCTGGAATAACAAAAAATAATAACACTTATTACCAACTGCTGCAGTCTTACATGTGAAAGACTTCCATGTAAAAGTCTTACATGTAAGTCTTGTGTGTAATAGTCTTACATGTTAAAGTATTATTACAATAAGTGTAAACATCTCAGTAACGTTGAGGATTTATATTTTGTCAGTGGCCCATGACAACACAATAGCAAAGTTAAAATTACAGTAGAAGTAACAATAGTAACATGAATAGTGAAGTTCCATTGTAGTTTTAACTTTGCTATTATGTTGGTGTGCATGGGCCTCTGATAAAACGTAAATACTAAATATCACCGACTGTGCCAAAGTGGCCTAAATACTGTATTGTTCCCTGTCCTCAAGTCTATCGTCCCAGAAATCAATAACATCTTCTGTCTAACTTTGTATGTTCTGAAGAACCATATATATATATATATATATATATATATATATATATATATATATATATATATATATATATATATATATATTATGAAACGCAGCACTACACAATTCTCTTTCAAGTGTATAGCCTTGTTGAAAATGCTGATTAATTATATTGCTATATATACATATATATATATATATATATATATATATATATAAAGACATCATCAGGTAAAAATATGTGCCTTATATAAAACGCAGCACTACACAATTCTCTTTCAAGTGTATAACCTTGTTGAAAATGATGATTAATTATACTGCTATATATATATATATATATATATATATATATATATATATAGCAGTATAATTAATCATCATTTTCAACAAGGTTATACACTTGAAAGAGAATTGTGTAGTGCTGCGTTTGATATAAGGCACATATTTTTACCTGATGATGTCTTTCTGAGAACACAAACATTAAATGATGCACACATAAATGTACGTGTATATTTTTACCTGTGGACATTCTGAGCGACACTATCCATTAGTGACAGTTTGGGACGACAGATGAAGATGATATTTGCGACATTGTTTCGTGGCAGTTGCCCGGGTCGTAAGGGGTACATCTTGTCTGCGCCATGCTCCTGTCACACACATCACAGTTGTTAGCTTCCTTTCTTGCAAGCATTTTTCTCCTACATTTCATTTTGATAATATTATGGTGCTTGACATTTGAAAAAACACTCATGTATATATCCCTAATATTTATATTAATTAGTTTTTTATCTGTGGCATTCATGTTTGTTGATTTGGTGACATGACTGCATGATGTATTCAATTTATTCATATAATATATATATTAAATATTATTTAATACCAATGTGGTATCGATGTATACTCCGAGTAGGTTATTTCAGGATATCAAGCATTGGCATAACTTGAAAAGATACATACTGATAATACATGTGAATGTGATACATCAAGTACTAGTGATTATGTTACAGAAAATGACAAGGTGCACAACACGCAGCAGGTCTGGTGAAATGACCAATTGCAGCAATTAACATTAAATCATTCCATAAACAAGTGATTTAGGGGAGCAATATTAAACAAGAACAATTGTCATAATTAAGATGACAGACACAGCAGGTAAAAGATGTTTTGGAACCAAGAAGTTGGAGTTTTATTGTCATTTAAATTATTCTGCATCAACCAACCAACAATAATAACTTCCGGTACTTTTGCAGTTTAGGCCCGCACCTCGAAAAAACCATCAAAATGTTCACCTACGATGACCAAACTTCGCATGGTGTATCTACTATACCTGTACTACGCGTATACACTTGTCACATGATCCACAAATAATTATAAATGCCTGAAATCTATCAAAATGCGAACGTAAATAACGCGCTTTCCTCGGCGCCACCTGACGGAGTTCACTGTGGCGGTAGTGACTCGACGAGGAAAGCGCATTATTTACGTACACATTTTGATCGATTTCAGGAATTAATTATAATTTTTTGATCACGTGACAAGTGCATACGCGTAGTACAGGCATAGTAGATACACCATGCGAAGTTTGGTCATCGTAGGTGAACATTTTGATGGGTTTTTTTAGGTGCGGGCCTAAACTGCAAAAGTACCTAACTTCCTACCTTCAGCAGTGAATACTCCGCAATCAGACTGAATGGACCAGTAAGAGCATCATCCCACACTAACGCCTTCAACAGAAATAATCACATAAATTGCTGCATAAATAAATCAGACAGTATAATCTATGGAACAGCCTAGGTAAGGTAAGGTAAGCCAGACTAGATGGAATATTGATATACCATTTTTAATTTTGTTTATGTATTTTATGTTATATTTTTTCTTAATATACATTATTATGCTTTCAGTTTATATTTTCGTATGGGCAGTCAATGCTTAAGCATGAAACTAATCTTGTGCGAAGCACACACCGAATCCTGAAGAGAATTTACACTGGTTCCGCACGTTCTGCGGTTTGCATAGACAGGCCCCGCTTTGACAGCTCTATCAGCTTTATTCATCCAATTATCGCCCAGATATTCATATTATAATAGATATATCACCCAAAACAATTTAGAAAAAATGCAAGAAAAAGCTATTTGCATTACCTTACTTCCCGTGCATCTGTCCAGACATTCCAACAATTCACGCCGATATGATTCACGTAGAACTGCAAGATTAATCCTCCCACTAGATAAGTGGGAAGCCATCGCTAAATTAGTGCGGGACTGACTTCAATATATTCGCATATGTTTCTGCAACAAATATGAAAACTACAAATATTTTAGTTACAACTATGTTTAAATAAAATACATGCATTATGAAATATTGTAATTCTTGACGTTGCCACAAAATGGTTAATTAAAATATACACAATTTTAACCAATCACCGTCAAGCGGCCTTCACCTTCATTTGTGAATTATCAATATTTATGAAAATCATGTCGAAGTAGGAGTAAACATGTTGCGTGCGGCAATGACAGTAGCCCTGTGGACACTGTATCGTTTTCAGATTTAATTACATGAATAATCTTGCAGATCAGCGTGCTATTGGAAACTAAAGTTAATGTGTATCGCGTCACAGGCACATTTGGCCTGATTTGACAGCTGCTCAGGTTACTGTCAAGCGAGTAGGCTGAGGACCGCAATTGATTACCCGGCTTCCGGACAAGGTGCCGCGGACATCCCTCAGGGATCAAGCGCCAAGATGGCCACAACCCATGGTAAGTTTATCCCAATCGCTATGTTTAACTGACATTGCTGCAGCATTAATACAAAATCGGTTTTCTACATTTCATATAAACCGAAGCAATGCCAAGCCCAAGGCAAAGGGGGTGTGGCGTTACTCCGTTAGTCGTTATTCCAGCCTCCAGAACCGCGGGGAGAATACCAGAAATGGGCTAAAATTAATTAATTTCCTAAAAAGTGCCAGTGACTACCAGTGCATGTTTCAATTTGTCCAGCTTTTAATTTGAACTACTTTCATAATTGCATAATAAACTATCACGTTTAATTAAACAAAATGCACAGATGGTTTTCTTCCTGGTTGAGTTGTACACATGTGACATTTAACGACAGTCGCGGCTAAATGTCACAATGTTGATGGTAAATGTCAAAACAGTGGGCATAAGGTATCCGCATTTGTATCTTTAAAGTACATAAATTACTGCACTACTGATATGAGAGTAGCCCAATGTCATGGTCTAAAGTGTTTTGTTATGATCAATGCATATTCCTGAAAACTATTTTTTTTATTATGTTCTTCCCTGTAAGCAGTGTACTCATAGTTAATATACACCCCTGTATATTCATTAAAGTTAGATTTTTTGTATATATTTATACATAGTATACTATATATTGTTCCAATGCAAATTACAATATATTTAGTAATTGCATCAAATATGTAACAGTAATATTTATATGGGGCATTTTGCGTGCAACAATGATTGGATAAGTAATAATAATTTATTACGTTGCAATGTATTTGACCCCAGGCCTGCATGTATAGTAAACCTTATGTAGTAGTGCATTTGGTGCAGTGGCTAGAGCTTCAGACTCCCAACTGAGAAGTGGGGTTTTAGTAGTAATAGTACTGTGCTGCCATGTCAAACCCTGGGTAAATTTATTCACTCTACATTGCTCCAGTTCATTAAGCTGTGTGAATGAGTACATGTCTATAGACAGTGGTGGTCTGGTGGATATTCGTGGATGAATAAACTGCGCATTCATTGCAATGTGGCTTGATGCTTCCCTGAGAAGCTGAGACGGTGTTCGATTGAACAGGTCTGCCAGGGAGTAAAGTGTAAAGCACTTTGAGCAATCCTGAGGATTTTAGAAACTTTACTTTACACCATTTGTATTATTACTATATAGATACTGAATGGTAATTATTAAATTTTTTGGGTCTAAAAATGTCGCTTTATTGGCATTAATAGTATTGTTTTAACTTGATGTTTTATATGTAAAAGCGTCATGAGCGCCACCACGTGGTGGATATCGGTGCTATACAAATTGCTATTATTAAGTGGGAGTACTGCGCTACCGAGCTTAACTTTTTTAATTTTTAGCTGCCCAGGGCTAGGTGAGGTTTTTTTATATTACATAGAAACACTAAATTAATAAAAAAAACTTTGGCCAACTTTCGGAAAATGACACTACCACTTGGTTTCAGATTCATCAGGGAGAACTGATAAAGAGAGATTGATAGGTTCAGTGAAGAAGGAGGTAAGCAACTGGATTTTGTGTTCTCATTAATGCTGGGCTTTGCCAGTTACCATCTGATAGTATTCCTAGCACTCATTGCCAGCATGGTGTAGTAACCACACCCCACTGTTGTCTTTACTTTTCTTTGAAAATGTTAATGTCATCATATACATACCCGTTTTCTTAGGTTAATCCACAATTAAAATACAAACTTTCAGATAGAGAGAGAATGAGAGAGAGGAGAGAGAGAGGAGAGAGACAGAGAGAGAGAGAGACAGACAGAGAGAGAGAGAGAGAGAGAGAGAGAGAGAGAGAGAGAGAGAGAGAGAGAGAGAAGAGAGAGATGCATTTATATCACACTCCATTTTACTTTCAGTAGAAAAAAACATGTTTCTTTTTTAATTAGAATTTGGTAAGACGGTGAATTACCCATTAAATGCTGTACATGTACATCTGATATCTACCTGATTCCTGTAAAGAACGTAACTGATGTAAGAATATATTTTTTTATTTTTTATGGAACATGTCCATACTAGTATCCTTGGTAAAAAATGCAATTTTATTCTAGATACTGATTGTCGGAAAAAAAGACATGATATTACAATAAGCATGATGGAAGTAAACAATTTGCCGTGCTAGTATGTATTTATGCCCCACTTTTCCGTACTAGGAAGATTTAGCTGTATTCCCCAGAGTTGATTAGATAGTGTGAAAGGTGTGCGTTTATCAGGCACGGTGGTGGCCTGGTAACCATTGATTTTCCTAGATTTCTCTGTTGCTGCAAGACCTCCTTCTACAGGTATCATTCATCAGCTGGGAGCTGTTGACCTGTGCAAACACTTAACCTGTGTGGTGCTCGTGTGTCATTCTCTTTGCTTATCTCGTTCTTTGTGGTTATTTCTTTATTGTTTGCATACATGTGTGGCAATGTTTTATAAAGCTGTTAAGTCAATCATAAAACTGTTGTAAACATTTGTGTTTATACATCTATAATATATTATCTGTGGTTGTTAAATTGTCCTTATTATCTCTAGGATATTTTGTAGTTATAGAATTTGTCATGGAAAAATGTTTTGAACTGTTTAGGTATTGATGTAGTTGTGCCATCTAGCATTTTGCAAAAATGGACTTGGAAACAACATTACATAAGAGTGGGTTTAATTACTATTTTAGCAGTACGTTCTTACTGAGATACAGTGAGGATATTTTCTGTTAGTATAACAAAACTAAGTATCAGTTTTCCACTTTATATTTTATGGTTAAAGATGTTTTGTAAACAGTGTCCCATACTGTCATCCCAATTACAGATTGTGACATATGTCACAAGTTTGTTTGCAACGAGTGTCATCATCTGTCAAGGCTGATGTCATTTATAGCAGACGCTATGGTATCAAATCAAATAAAAAATCAATGTGACATATGTATGTATGACAGTGACAAATTATACACTTCATGTACACATTCATTATAACGTGGTGTATGAACCCACATAGAATACATGACATATCTATTGTCTTTTTGTCTAAAATAAGTAAAATTAAGTAATCTAGGATATCTGTGGTGTATGAAATGTACATAGGAGACCTGTGTGACATATATAGGAATGGTGTCACATGGGAGATCTGTGTGACATATATAGGACTTGTGTCACATGGGACACTGACACAAGAATGACAGGTAATCAGTGACATCTATCTGCCTGGTGGCTCCTAAGTGACCAACTTTTTTAGTCCTAATAGAAGTGTTCCACATGTCCTCTGCCAAACATGACTTCTGCCACATTTGACTTTTGTGACACATGACTCATGTCTCACATATGATTCAATGTAACATGACTTATGTCACACATGACTTATGTCACACATGACTTATGTCACACATGACTGATGCCACATATGACTTCTGCCACACATGACTTCTGCCACACATGACTTCTGTCACACATGACTTATGTCATAAATGACTTATATCACACACAACCTTGTCACACACGACCTTGTCACACATGACTTCTGTCACACATGACTTCTGTCACACGTGACTTCTGTCACACGTGACTTCTGTCACACACGACTTCTGCCACACACGACTTCTGTCACACATGACTTCTGTCGCACATGACTTATGTCGCATATGACTTCTGTCACACATGACTTATGTCACACATGACTTATGTCACACATGACCCTGTCACACATGACCCTGTCACACCTGACCCTGTCACACATGACTTCTGTCACACATGACTTCTGTCACACATACTTTCTGTGCAGGTGAAACAGATCATGGAGGAGGCTGTCACAAGGAAATTCGTTCACGAAGAAAGCAGTAGCATCGCATCACTGTGTGGTGAGTACCCTGCAACTTGTTCTAAATATATTTGACTGGAAGATCAGATATCTTATTCTTCTTATGGTTAGTTCAACACACTATGTTAGCCACATATTTGTGGCTTGAGTATTGTCGAGCTTCAGAGTTGTTCTTCTCTAGAATTAGTGAGTTCACGACAGGTTACACATTTACCCCCTGTGTGGGATCTTTTACTTCCCCTGGCATAGACACCAGGTAGAAAGGACCACCAACTTTTAATGTCCCTTCTGAAATATGCTTCCTTCTAGTGTTAAATCAGTTGAAAATACTGCTTAATTCTGCCATCGTTTAAAAACATACCTTTACAACCATAGCTCACTGGTGTATCAATCAATCTGATGACAACTGGACTTGTTTATTGCCTCTGATATCAATTAACCATTTTGTACTGATGCACCTCTGGCATTTGGTTTCTAAGGATTGAGGTGTTACCTAATTAGTAGCACTAGTACAGAGTACCTGGTAGTGGTAGTACAGTATAAATAGCATGTGACTTGGCTGGTTTTACCTTTACTGGTGTTGCCCTTTCAAATAGGTGCCCACATTTTAATAGTTTTTGACAGTTTCTGTTAAACTCTCAAACCAACTTAGCAGTTAGGACAGACTGGTGACAAATTCACATTGCCACCCTAGAAATAGGCCAGACTTTTTGTATTTACACCATTGAGCTGTACACTAATTAGCACCAATGTAGTGCGTCATAAGTGGATTATTAGTAAACTCTCTCAAACCGGAGAAATGAACATGGTAAAAGGCATTTGGCCATTCACGCCTATACCTGCCATTTGTTACCTGGTGGTTGGAAGCTCCTGGTATGCAGGTATTGCAGTACCTCAGGTATTGCAATACCTCAGGGAGTTTGACGCCCCTGCCATGCAGAGTTGTAAACCACTGCCTTGTGGTATAGGTTCTTGTCAGAACCGAAGGCTAAGGGAGCAAACCCTAAACAGAAAACCATGTCACTGTGGCAGCATCAAGGGCGGTTGATGTATGGAACTCCCAACATCTCTCGACCAGCCACTGCAGGGACAAATAGTTTGCGCCTGTCTTGACATGTTCTTGCCGGTGTGAGACCTCTATTTGTTCCCCGAGAGAGTGTCGCTAGTAACTTGCAAAAGCCAGCGGTACTTCAAAAGTTTTTGCTAGCAGCTTCCATGAAATGTACAACTGCACGAAACATGATACCGGATCGGCCGTCGCCCGGGTTACCAAGGACCGCGCTGCTCGACCTCATCTTCCGTCGACAGTGGAAAATCAGCTAGGAAGAAGAAGACAAAGAAGACAACTACTGACAATTGGACAATGGAACGTCAGGACTCTCCTCGACCGAGAAGGAGCTAACCGACCAGAAAGACGTACGGCACTAGTAGCAATGGAACTTGCCAAATACAACATCGACATCGCCGCCCTATGTGAAACAAGGTTCTCAGAGTCTGGTAGTCTCGACGACTTGGAATACTCTTTCTTCTGGAGTGGCAAACCCGAAGGAGAAAGAAGGGAGGCCGGAGTGGGCTTTGCTATCAAAAAGGATATCATCACAAAGCTGACAGAAATGCCACGGCCAGTAAGTGACAGAATCATGACGATGAGACTACCTCTGAGCAAGGACAACTTTGCTACAATTATCAACGTGTATGCTCCGACAATGACAAACCCAGACGAAAACAAGGAGGCCTTCTACAACCAGCTCACAAGTGTGCTCAGGGGCATCCCTCATACCGATAAGCTACTGCTGATAGGAGACTTCAATGCGAGGATAGGAAGAGACAATGACAAGTGGCCCTTGGTCATGGGCAAACATGGGATTGGGAAATGCAACTCCAATGGCGAACTTCTACTGGCTCTGTGCTCTGAGTTCGAACTGATAGTGACGAACACCATGTTCAAGCAGAAGGATGAACGCAAGACCACCTGGATGCATCCTCGTTCCAAACACTGGCATATGATCGACTTCATCATCACGAGGTGTCGGGATAAGATGGACATCCAAAGTACCCGAGCCATGCGTGGAGCAAACTGTTGGACCGATCACCAGATGCTGAGATCAAAAGTGGCTTTCAGAATACGACAAAAGCACAACAGGCAAGGGACAAATAAGCCGACCAAGCTCAACACTGCAAAACTACGTACCACCAGCCATAGGGAGAGTTTTGAGCAGGAGATGGACAGTGCTCTCGCCCATTGGGAGGAGAAGGAAAACTCAACACCAGACGAGGAATGGGCAGCTCTGCAGCAGGTTGTGTACAACACAGCCAAGACATATCTTGGCAAGCCGGACAGAAAACACCAGGACTGGTTCGACCCCAACGACCAGGAGCTACAGACTCTTATGAGCAGAAGAGATCAAGCCCACCAGAGAGTGTTGCAAACCAGGAGTACTAGATCCAACACTGCAGCATACAAAGATGCCTGCAGACTGCTACAAAAACACACCCGTGCACTGAAGTCGGACTGGTGGGAAAGGAAAGCAGTGGAGCTGCAGAGAGCTGCCGACAGTAACAACATGAAGGGCTTCTACAATGGACTGAAGGAAGTGTGGGGACCCAAAAAGAAGGGACCTGTTCAACTAAAATCAACAGACGGAATGGAAACCTTCTCTGACAGCAAGAGAGTTGTGGCAAGATGGAGTGAACACTTCCAGAAGCTACTCAACGTCCCTGGCGACATAGATCACGAAGCTCTGGACAACATCCCGCAGCGCATTACCAAGACAAGCCTTGATGAGATTCCAACTATGGATGAGATGGCTAGAGCAATCGCCAGCCTGAAAGATGGCAAAGCACCTGGAGGAGATGGAATTCCTGCAGAAGTATGGAAGCATGGAGGAGACAATCTGTTCAGCAGACTGCACCAACTAATCACCAATGCCTGGGAGATGGGTTCTGTACCACAAGCATGGAAGGATGCAAGCATTATAACCATCTACAAGAAAGGTGATCGAACAGACTGTGGGAACTATAGAGGAATCTCTCTTCTTTCCATAGCAGGCAAGATCTTCGCCAGGATCCTCCTCAACAGACTATCTACCCACCTAACACCAGAGGTAGTTCCGGAGACACAATGTGGCTTCAGAGGTAACCGGAGCACCGTGGATATGATATTTTGTCTCCGACAACTACAAGAAAAGTGCATTGAGCAGGACCGACCACTGTACATGGTATTTGTCGACTTCAGTAAGGCGTTCGATACAGTTGGGAGGACCGGACTATGGCAGCTACTGAAGAAGTATGGCTGCCCAGAGAAGTTCACAACAATGATCGAGGCACTACATACCGGAATGATGGCGACTGTTAATGTTGGAGGGGAAGTCTCGGAATCGTTCAGGGTCACAAATGGGGTCAAGCAAGGCTGTGTACTGGCGCCCACGCTCTTTTCCATCTTCCTATCAGCAATGCTCGACAATGCTTTCCGAGACATGGGGGATGGCATCTACATACAGTCCAGACAGAGCGCTGACCTATTCAATGTCGCACACTTCAGAGCGAAGACCAAGACTACACGGATACTGATGAGGGAGCTGCTATTCGCAGATGACAGTGCACTGGTTGCACACTCTGCTGAAGAGATCCAGAAAATAGTGGATGCTTTTTCCAATGCGTCAAAGAAGTTTGGCCTGAAGATTAACATCAAGAAGACCGAGGTGCTGTACCAACCCAACTCTACAAGAACCCGAGAGGAGGATATCATGGTTGATGGAAACAAGCTGAACTCTGTTATAGAATTCACCTACCTCGGAAGCACTATATCAAGTGACGGATGCATTGACGATGAAATACAGAGGAGGATGGCCAAGGCTAGTGCATCTTTCGGCCGACTACGCCAGAGACTCTGGAACAACCACCATGTGTCCATGCGGGTTAAAGGCAAGATATACCGTGCAATTGTGCTGTCCACCCTCCTATACGGAGCCGAGGCCTGGACAGTGTACAGACGACAGGTGAAAAAGTTGCATGCCTTCATGATGCGACATCTGCGTTCGATCATGAGGATAACCTGGATGGACAAAGTGACAAACAAGGAAATACTCGAACGGACAGGGCTGCCATCTATGGAAGATCTTCTGATCAGAAAGAATCTCCGGTGGACTGGACACCTCATGAGGATGTCATCAGACAGGCTACCGAAGCAGGTTCTCTACTCCCAACTGTCTTCTGGTCACAGAAAGAGAGGGCGCCCTCGTCTCCGGTTCAAAGATACCATCAAGAGAAACCTGAAGCTGAGAGACATAAAGATCGACTCCTGGACATCACTCTCACAGCAGAGAGACAAATGGAGAGCAAGAGTCAAGTGATGGAAGCAGTCTTTGTCGCTTCGCGACCGACAGCATGATGATGGTTGGAAGCTACTTGTGACACGACAAGAATTCCTTCAACAAGTGTTCGCAACCTTGGCGTTGTATTCCATTCCTCCCTCAGCATGACTAGTCACATCAGTACCATTTGCCGAACAGGATATATGCATCTTCACAACATTAGCCACATCAGGCGATATCTCACAATAGATGCCACTAAAGCACTCGTTCACGCTTTTGTTACATCGAGACTGGACTACGGGAACGCGCTACTAATTGGACTACCCCGGGACCAGATAAATAAACTCCAGCGAATTCAAAACATGGCAGCCAGAGTAATCACGTTTACACCACGTCGTGATCATATAACGCCAGTTCTAAAAGACCTACACTGGCTGCCAGTTAAATGCCGCATCGAGTATAAAATACTTCTCCATGTGTACCGATGTCTGAATGGGACGGGTCCCCTGTATCTGGCAAACCTGCTAAAGAGACAGAGTCCAGGACGCACGCGTTCATCTGAACAACATTTGCTCGATATTCCGCGTACGAAGCTGACCAGTTTTGGTGACCGGTCTTTTCGTGTGGTGGGACCTCGCCTATGGAATGCATTGCCCATTGACATCAAGTGCTGCAGAACTTTGTTGGCTTTCAGAAAGGCACTGAAAACGCACATTTTCAAAACATTTTGCTGCTGACATTTTAAAGGCAAAAAAAAGTTAACTGTTTCGTGGCATACATTAATAGAGTTAATATAAAGTAACAATTTCCACATATACTCAATTTTTTTACGTCAGCGGTTTACTCAGAATCTGACTTTAAGGTCTGAAATTCTAACGAAATCCACGATGGTCTAGACGCCGCCATTAAGTGAAGGGTTAAATTGACTTGGCCATTCAGCGCACGACATTCTATGTCTGACCCTTAACCTGCGACGTTGTTAAGGGTCAACAACTTCGAGTCTTCGACAGTTCGTTCAGTTGGCGTGACATCTAGCAGCTGCTTATAGACGTGTATCTAAATCTGTGGTTAAATCTATGGTAAACTTTAGTAATTATGCCTTACTGTTCGGCATACAGTTGCAATAATAGTTGAAACAACCGGTAGTATTGAAGAAATTGATTCACATTTGCGGGCGTACTGTTTGGAATCCCTCCAGTCCGAGTACAGTTCACTTTGCTCGGTCCATTTTTAGGAGAAATGCTTTGAAGTAGACATGTAGTCATGTATCAACAGTTGATGGGATGATTTCAGCGATAACAATAATAGACCACTTCATATTTACCGTCATCAGCATGTTACGCGCGTTGCCGAGTTGCAGCCATTTCATGACAACAGCCAAACCCCATGCAGTGAATCTGCGTGGAGAGCGCCTCGATCACCGTCGTGACGTCATTCTTCATCTAAGATGGAGTAGCGCGTAGTTTTTGGATGGCTGGGTGTTAAAAAATATTTTTCTGGTAAACCGCTAGCGTAAAAAAATTGAGTATATGTGGAAATTGTTACTTTATATTAACTCTATTAGGTGTATGTCACGTAAAAGTTAACTTTGTTTGTCCTTTAAATATTCAATGACATTTTAGAAAATTGGTTTCAAATATTTTATCTTATCTTATTTTTTTATTGAAATTTATATATCCCATCGCTTAGTATGTGTTTTGCATGTAAAGAGCGTATTGTTAGTTTTATTTATTTATTGGTTTATTTATTTTTACTCATCGTCGTTAATTATATATGATATTTATTTATCAGTTTTATTATGAATAAGTTAACGTTTCTAATTTATTTTTTATTTTTATCTGAAAGTAAATTTTACAGTTGTATTTATTATTATTAATATTAGTTTTAATACATAATGAATAGCTTTATATTTTATTGTACAGCGCTTTGAGCATATTTGAATATTGCGCTTTATAAATAATAAATATTATTATTATTACTTAGAAAAACTTGAAATTACAGATTCTGTACACTCAAAAGAATGGTTTTCTTCTGGTGACATTTTATGTTGTTGTCCCACCTTTGACATTTATCCATGACAGGTTAATTGGCAGTGACAGTGTCGCCTGGCAGCTGCACCCCCTACTCCCAAGAGAAATCAGTGTCACAGCAAATATGTGGAGCTGTAAAAACTGCCTTGTTGTTGTGTAATCGACAATGATTGTTTTATGGCCCTCTTTGAGAAGCATTTGCATATCTTGCACCTAACCATGAGTCTACTAGTGTCAGCCTGCACGAAGCTAAAGTTCCCCTCGGACTTGAATGTTTGTCTGACATTTAGTTTTTCTTTAGAACAAACACTGAGTTGGTGTATCAGCATGCGAGAAAGGGCAACTTAAATGTTAGTTGCTTGCGGTAGACGAAAAACCCTTTGGGGTCATTTTACAGCAAGGTTTTTGATCTATATTTAAGAGCATGTGAAAATGTCACATCCTATTGAGGTCCTGTATTGTGTGTGTGTGTGTGTGTGTGTGTGTGTGTGTGTGTGTGTGTGTGTGTGTGTGTGTGTGTGTGTGTGTGTGCATGCATGCGTGTGTTTGGCGTGCATTTGTATGTATACATGTGGTGATGTGCATGTCACATTTTTACCTTAATAATTATAATGATAGTAATAATTTTATTTAAATAGCACCATATCCATAATGTTCATAGTGCTCTAAATAAAACGACAACATAAATAGACAAAACTTAAATGTAAAATAAAAGTGTAAGAGAGCAATGATGTGTAAACATCAGTAGATTAAAATAAATACAATTCCCATGGTAAAATATTATAAGAACCTAACAACATTTTTATTTGGTTCAAACCCAGTATATCTTGATACATTAGTGAGGTGAGCACCAAGTCATATAGCATCGTGTGGAACAGAAGCAATAAAAACTTTCCCCAGCTATTAGAATACAAATAGCATGCATTAATACATACTCAATGGAGGCCTACACTGACCTGTTGACCAGATCAGGTATTTACAAGTAGCACAGGCCACAGTTAATTAGTTGTCAGTGCTGCAGTGTCCTCATTGTACTGTATTGCACTTACCAGGTAGTACATGTACTTGGTCCCAGTAAGACTGTGGTGATGAAACAAAGACATACATGGCCACCTGAATAGAAGACATCGCCCTCACAGAGCATACATCAATATGATATCAGCTGTATGGCTCGACACTGAAAGAAAACATCTACATGACTATCAACTACAAGACACTAAAGTGCAACCTCCTGAAAGCTTATGCAAAATATCTGAGTCTTCTGAGGCACTTAAGTACCATTTTATGGTTGCTGCCGAATGTTAGACAGACATTACTTGATTGTTTACAATGTTATGTACATTTTTGGTGATTGTTCTGAATTAGGTAAACCATTCATTGAACAGCTGTAGATATTTACACGTTTTTAACTATGTTACTAATAATGTTATGTTTTAAAGTTTGCTTGTCTTCGTAATCTTTATGCATATCTAATTTTACAAAGTTAATTTAGTATTGTGCTTAACTAATTTATTTCACTTATTTTAACATGTTTATTTAGCCTATTTATTCAACTTAATTATTTAGTTTATATATTTATTTTATATTGTTAGTGCCTTTAAGCAGGTTTTTACCCAGATATATGGCGCTTTTGTTTCCGAACAGCTCAAATTTGCGTCATAATAAGCGTCTCCCGCAAATCATTTAGGAAACCATCATGTGTGTCTTTGCTGGTGGAGTGCATGCTGAAGATTGGACATTTTTATGGTATCATTAATCAATTACGACCCATCAAGGAGGATGCACTCTACAGACTGTGTCCAGTTACTGTCAACACACGGCTCAGTGAGTCTGAGGGAATGGAGAAGGATGGACAGTCTTCCCTCCCAAGTGTGTCACTGGGATGTCTTCATCAATGCAAGGATTGCCAAAACATACACAGCCTTTGATGGATTTTCAAAAGAGAGATATCTATGCACATATCCAATACTAAATACATTCCCTACAACAGAGAGGTTTATCTTGTTTTATCTTTAGTCATTTTTAGTTTTTTTATAGAATTGAGTGAGACTGGAAAATAGCCTAATCCATTTGTGAAAATGTTGTTTTTGTCCAACTTAGTGTTAGCTTGAGAGATCTAGTTGGTAGGGGTTTGCATATACAATATTCTACACAGTGGAATGGAGAGAAAGTTAAAATGGAGTGAGGGAGATAGATAGATAGATAGATAGATAGATAGATAGATAGATAGATAGGTAGGTAGGTAGGTAGGTAGGTAGGTAGGTAGGTAGGTAGGTAGGTAGGTAGGTAGGTAGGTAGGTAGGTAGGTAGGTAGGTAGGTAGGTAGGTAGGTAGGTAGATCGATCGATCGATCGATCGATCGATCGATCGATCGATCGATCGATCGATAGAAAGATAGATAGATAGAAAGAAAGAAAGGCAGGCAGGCAGGCAGGCAGGCAGGCAGGCAGGCAGGCAGGCAGGCAGGCAGGCAGGCAGGCAGGCAGGCAGGCAGGCAGGCAGGCAGGCAGGCAGGCAGGCAGGCAGGCAGGCAGGCAGGCAGGCAGGCAGGCAGGCAGGCAGGCAGGCAGGCAGGCAGGCAGGCAGGCAGGCAGGCAGGCAGGCAGGCAGGCAGGCAGGCAGGCAGGCAGGCAGGCAGGCAGGCAGGCAGGCAGGCAGGCAGGCAGGCAGGCAGGCAGGCAGGCAGGCAGGCAGGCAGGCAGGCAGGCAGGCAGGCAGGCAGGCAGGCAGGCAGGCAGGCAGGCAGGCAGGCAGGCAGGCAGGCAGGCAGGCAGGCAGGCAGGCAGGCAGGCAGGCAGGCAGGCAGGCAGGCAGGCAGGCAGGCAGGCAGGCAGGCAGGCAGGCAGGCAGGCAGGGATGGATGGATGGATGGATGGATGGATGGATGGATGGATGGATGGATGGATGGATGGATGGATGGATTTATTTATTTAGTATAGAATGTAAAACATTGTACAGATATACATAAGATATAAATACAAAGTACATTAAATAAAAGGATGACACAAAAAAGTGCAAGCACTTATTTCCATTGTGGCCCAATTTCCATTGTGGTCCCAGTCCCAATAGATGATATAATATATAATTCCAGGCTGACAAAGAATGATAATACAATAGGATGAGTACTTATAAAGAAAACTAGCCACTGTCAACCCCGCAATAGCTGTATAAACAATGTAATAATAATTTAACGTCTAGCATAAGCATTGGATTTCTATAATAGAACCAATTTGAAAGATTTAAATAATAGTAATATTAAATAATAAGTGTACACATAAATAATATTGCAGACACATGGTTATACCAATACCAGTGATAACTAGAATATGATTACACATGTGAGCATATAGTTCATTATTTCCATGATTTAAATTAAGAGAGGGGTAGAGAGAGGGAGAGGGAGGGAGAGAGAGAGGGGGAGGGTAGGGTAAGTGAGGGTGAGATGGAAAGTGACAAGCTTTAGACAACATATTAAATGTCATGCTTTGCTTAAGTCAACTGTCTGTTTCAGCAGTCGTAGAGGAATGTCTTCGCAACGGCCTCAAGAAGAGAGCGCTGGGTCTCTTCAAGAACAGCACGACGATGGCACTGATGCAGAAAGTGAGCAAGACGTTTGAACCGGCCGCACACATCGTCAAACTTGTCAGTGACATCGAAAACAATCAGGAGAACAAGTACGTATCTAGCACTTCCGAAAGTGTCTGTTTTGCACTAGCAGTTTGATTAAAATGATAAAAAAAATCTGACCACAGTTTTTCACATGACAAACCTTGTTGGCACTGCACGGCATTGTTATGACCAAGTATTACTGTGTCATTGAACTGGAATTTGGGTCAGTTTTATAATAGTATGGTGCATTTGTATACTACTTTTTAGTAAGATAACATCTACTGTGAATAAACTCTTGGAAACCAAGCTCAGAGGCACGTCAAAACAAAAGGATTGGTCGATCTTAAAATCGGTCTTAAAATCAGTTTTAAAATCAGTCTTAAAATCAGTCTTATAATCAGTCTTAAAATCAATCTTAAAATCAATCTTAAAATCAATCTTATAATCAATCTTATAATCAATCTTATAATCAATCTTATAATAATAAAGAATTTGGACAATATTTGAGATTTGTTAATAACAGGAATATGTATTATTATACGAAAACAGAAATTAATGTGCCTCTAGCACAAACAAGTATATGTGTGTTCAGGAGACCCATGATAGTCCCAGATCTAATTTATTCTATCCGGTGTTCTATATATATATATATTCCCTTATGTAATCATGTTTTTGGCAGGAATTATGGAAGTACTTTTCTAATCAGACATTCAGCTGTTGCGTTGCACTAAAAGCGGTTTATTTTTTCCTGATGGTGGTACTTTGTGTCAATTTTTAATGCAACATTTGTTTGCCGAGACCATTATATGTGACATGTAAATCAAGTGGTAGTTTTTAGGGCAATCGTATTTAGGTTAGTTACTGACTTGCAGTTCTACTGTAATTATAGACCCCAGCTGGCATTGGACAGAGACAGCTTCAGTGGGACCCTTGCGGAACAGAAGTCATGTGAATAATTAATACAAAGCTTCCTTGATATCACTATATTTGGGAGAGTTACCAGGCACTAAAACCCAGGGTTTCCCGTGGGTAAAATGATGGGCGAGGTGGGCGGGTGAACTGAACAATGTGGCGTGGCCCCGGAACTATTTTAAAACTAGCTTCATAATGGTGCATTGTGAAGTTTGTTTAAGCTATTCCCTGGCATATAGAGAGGAAAGAAAGAAATCCACTAATTAGCACGTAAACATGTTGATAGCATTATTTGTAAACAGTCAGTAGGGACACAGGAAGTACTAGGAGTGATGAGGTGGCAATTTCTGAATATTTCTGGCAAGGTGGCTTAGAAAAACAGTAAGATGGCCCACCTCGCTTGTTCATTCTGAGCCTGTTGTTTAAGCTCAGTGAGCCCAGGGAGCTGTGTTTGTTGATGTACAATGATAGGTCTAGGGGCCATGTTTCTGACGCACAGAGAAAGTAACATATGAGAGGTGTTTTATCTTCTCAGCAAACAAACCCCTCATAAAGGTGCAACATGCAACTAAATTAACTACATTTAAAAAAAAAACTGAAAGGTGGGTTATGTACATTGATGAATAATAATTTACTTTTTTTACTCTTTTTTTTAAACAAATGGCTTCCTTGTCCACGTGGGTTTTTGCTGTGGGTGGTAAATCTGTCCCTGTAGCAATTATTTCTCGTTGTGGATTGTCGCAAGGCTGACTCTGTCAATGCACAGTTGACACGATTAATGTGTGCCTGGATACATTAACACATGGCCAATGCATCCTGATTCGGTAGCTTCACAGTGTTAATGCGTGTTTAATATGTGT
>OZ024865.1:9024798-9032298 GCA_964017155.1 Oasisia sp. SBJ-2009 | reverse complement strand
ATGTTATTTCTTTTGAGCATTTTTTGGTAATTCAACCTTTACAAAACATCCACAGCTGATTGTCGATCCAGGAACAGTCACAGAAAATATACCTAGATAGATAGATTTTATATAAAATGTAGAACATTGTACAAATAAAAAAATATATAAATTCAAAGTACATTAAATATAAGGATTACACAAAAAAGTACAAGCACTTATTTCCATTGTGGTCTCTGTATAGACAGATACAGAAATATACATGACAGACATTGACAGAATATGACAAATGTAACAATATTAAAACAACAATAATAAATAAAGTGGGATAAATAATTACTGCATATAAAATACATTGATAATTACAATAAAAAGGGGGAAATAATCTCCTGATTAGAAACACCATAGGTCATTTGTAAAACCCTGGCAATTATTACAGAAAATGTAATTAAAATGTAAAAAAGTAATAAATAATACAAATAAATAATAATAAATAAAACTTACGTCATAAATTACGATTAAAAATAAACAAAAGAGCTGCCTTAACAGTATGAAAAGTGGTACATCTACTTAAACACACTGGGATTTTTTAAATAATCAAGGCACTATTTCAATGGGATATATTACATTTTTATTATTAAACATATGACAAATAATCTTTAACTGATGCATGCGATTGTTTATTGTAGGAAGTCATTTGACAGCAATCGGAACTTGTCTCTGCGGACGGGTTGGACCAGTACGAGTCTCAACCAGCGCAACTTGTGGATACGACTGGCCCTCTTCGAGAAGGTCCTGGCTGAAGTGATTGAGTACCTCGTGGAGAGTGCGAACAAGTACTACGAGAAGGACGCCCTGATGTCTGACCCTGTACACGGACCCATACTGGCCTCACTGCTAGGTGAGTCGACTAGGACCCATACTGGCCTCACTGCTGGGTGAGTCGACTAGGACCCATACTGGCCTCACTGCTAGGTGAGTCGACTAGGACCCATACTGGCCTCATTGCTAGGTGAGTCGACTAGGACCCATACTGGCCTCACTGTTGGATGAGTCGACTAGGACCCATACTGGCCTCACTGCTGGGTGAGTCGACTAGGACCCATACTGGCCTCACTGCTAGGTGAGTCGACTAGCACCCATACTGGCCTCACTGCTAGGTGAGTCGACTAGCACCCATACTGGCCTCACTGCTAGGTGAGTCGACTAGGACCCATACTGGCCTCACTGCTAGGTGAGTCGACTAGGACCCATACTGGCCTCACTGCTAGGTGAGTCAACTAGGACCCATACTGGCCTCACTGCTAGGTGAGTCGACTAGGACCCATACTGGCCTCACTGCTGGGTGAGTCGACTAGGACCCATACTGGCCTCACTGCTGGGTGAGTCGACTAGGACCCATACTGGCCTCACTGCTGGGTGAGTCGACTAGGACCCATACTGGCCTCACTGCTAGGTGAGTCGACTAGGACCCATACTGGCCTCACTGTTAGGTGAGTCGACTAGGACCCATACTGGCCTCACTGCTAGGTGAGTCAACTAGGACCCATACTGGCCTCACTGTTAGGTGAGTCGACTAGGACCCATACTGGCCTCACTGTTGGGTGAGTCAACTAGGACCCATACTGGCCTCACTGTTAGGTGAGTCGACTAGGACCCATACTGGCCTCACTGTTAGGTGAGTCGACTAGGACCCATACTGGCCTCACTGCTAGGTGAGTCAACTAGGACCCATACTGGCCTCACTGTTAGGTGAGTCGACTAGGACCCATACTGGCCTCACTGCTGGGTGAGTCAACTAGGACCCATACTGGCCTCACTGTTAGGTGAGTCAACTAGGACCCATACTGGCCTCACTGTTAGGTGAGTCGACTAGGACCCATACTGGCCTCACTGTTAGGTGAGTCAACTAGGACCCATACTGGCCTCACTGCTGGGTGAGTCGACTAGGACCCATACTGGCCTCACTGCTGGGTGAGTCGACTAGGACCCATACTGGCCTCACTGTTGGGTGAGTCAACTAGGACCCATACTGGCCTCACTGTTAGGTGAGTCAACTAGGACCCATACTGGCCTCACTGTTAGGTGAGTCAACTAGGACCCATACTGGCCTCACTGTTAGGTGAGTCGACTAGGACCCATACTGGCCTCACTGTTAGGTGAGTCAACTAGGACCCATACTGGCCTCACTGTTAGGTGAGTCGACTAGGACCCATACTGGCCTCACTGTTAGGTGAGTCGACTAGGACCCATACTGGCCTCACTGTTAGGTGAGTCGACTAGGACCCATACTGGCCTCACTGTTAGGTGAGTCGACTAGGACCCATACTGGCCT
Source organism: Oasisia sp. SBJ-2009 (assembly GCA_964017155.1). Classification (NCBI taxonomy): domain Eukaryota; kingdom Metazoa; phylum Annelida; class Polychaeta; order Sabellida; family Siboglinidae; genus Oasisia; species Oasisia sp. SBJ-2009. The sequence continues at coordinate 9,029,984 of OZ024865.1, read as the reverse complement.
CACTGTTAGGTGAGTCAACTAGGACCCATACTGGCCTCACTGCTGGGTGAGTCAACTAGGACCCATACTGGCCTCACTGTTAGGTGAGTCGACTAGGACCCATACTGGCCTCACTGTTAGGTGAGTCAACTAGGACCCATACTGGCCTCACTGCAGAGCTGTAACAAGTACATTTATTTTGTACTTGAGTAAAAGTAAAAGTAACTCTAGAAAAAGCTACTCAAGTAAAAGTAAAAGTACTTCTAGAAAAATGTACTTGAAGTACAAGTCAAAAGTAAAAACTTGTACTTGAAGTAAACACAAAAGTACTTTTCACCTGTAATAAAAAAAAATGGCCGATGCAGCCAACTGTTGTGAATTAAAGAAATATTCATAATATAATTTAGTGTTTATATCATGCAGATATAGTTTGTTTAGTAATATATTTTCTCTGCATAATAAATAAATGTTTTAACAGTGTGAAATATAAGTATTAAAGTCAAATAGCATTGCATACAAGCTGTAAATAGCCTCCATCATTTTGTATTACTAACAGGGCTACTACAGCAATCATCATATTCATAAGAATAAGAAGATATACACTTTATTATAGAGTTCTTAATTTTTGTCCATCTTGGACGGATGAAGAATATTGTCATTTGTGATACTTGACGAAGGAGTTCTAGATCAGTGGTTATACAACAATATAATAGTCAACATTCCTTTCATAATAATTATGCCTTCATGTATAATTGCAACATTTATTTTAAACAGACTTTAATGTAAATATATATATAGAAACATATTTCACTCAGTTACATACATTGATCTATATTACTGACAAATAGGCCTACTGATAATAAAGATCGGCAGGTTTTTGCGGTGGGTGATAATGGGGAACCCTCGGTTGTCGAGCATGTGCCATTCACAACGATCATCTAAAGTTAACAAACTGTGTCAACAACAAGCAAGACACAAGAAGATAGTAAGGCAACTGTTTGTTCTTGCCTGGTCAAAGCAAGGATTTAAATAACTCTTGGCCATTGTTGTCGAGCGGCCCAGTCGCAGCCAGGGGCAGCTGGCTGTGATCCTACTGACACCTACTTCAGGCTCAGCGCCAGACCCCAGATTGCAATTATCTCATTGGCTTCATCGAGTAACAAAAGAAATCCGGCCAGTCCTGGACATTTAATATGCCTGTCTCTTCTTATCTGTTATTTCTATTTGTTGTTTCCTCTGACATTTGTAAATAAATATGTGCTGACTGCAAACAGTGCCGCACGTGCTTCTGACACAGATCATTCGCGGAACGTTTTCGGAGCTTCGCAAATTTAACAAAGAAATTATTAGTACTTCGTTACATTTAGAAAAAGTACACACATTTGTACTTCGTTACAAGTAAAAGTACTTCCCAATAAATGTACTTCGTTACTCAAGAAAAGTAAACTTTTCTACTTAAGTAAAGTAACAAAGTAAATGTACTTCGTTACATTACGGCACTGCCTCACTGTTAGGTGAGTCGACTAGGACCCATATTGGCCTCACTGCTAGGTGAGTCAACTAGGACCCATATTGGCCTCACTGCTAGGTGAGTCAACTAGGACCCATATTGGCCTCACTGCTAGGTGAGTCAACTAGGACCCATACTGGCCTCACTGTTAGGTGAGTCAACTAGGACCCATACTGGCCTCACTGTTAGGTGAGTCGACTAGGACCCATACTGGCCTCACTGTTAGGTGAGTCGACTAGGACCCATACTGGCCTCACTGTTAGGTGAGTCGACTAGGACCCATACTGGCCTCACTGTTAGGTGAGTCGACTAGGACCCATACTGGCCTCACTGTTAGGTGAGTCGACTAGGACCCATACTGGCCTCACTGCTAGGTGAGTCGACTAGGACCCATACTGGCCTCACTGCTGGGTGAGTCGACTAGGACCCATACTGGCCTCACTGTTAGGTGAGTCGACTAGGACCCATACTGGCCTCACTGTTAGGTGAGTCGACTAGGACCCATACTGGCCTCACTGTTAGGTGAGTCGACTAGGACCCATACTGGCCTCACTGTTAGGTGAGTCAACTAGGACCCATACTGGCCTCACTGCTGGGTGAGTCAACTAGGACCCATACTGGCCTCACTGTTAGGTGAGTCGGCTAGGACCTATACTGGCCTCACTGCTAGGTGAGTCAACTAGGAGCAACTCAGATGTACTTCTCAAAATTAGCTTATGGTGGTATTATATTTATCGGCATGGGTATCACACAAAAACTAAAAATGGCATGTATTCGAGGACATGTTTATTTCTTGAATTTCAGTGCACTATACTAAATGTTAACGATAGGTAACACCCGTTCTGTCATCAAAGAAGTAGACCCCAAAAATTGAGGTTTCCCCCAGACCTCCAAAAATGGAGGTTTCATAATTTACTCCAAATCATGATAATGTCTCAAACAGTTCAGTTACCAACAGCAACTGTCAGTAGCTTGTGTGTGACCCACGTGATGCAATCACAGCCTGGCAACGGCGTCTCATGCTTCCAATGAGTCTCTGGATGGCTGCCATCTCAAGATTGTTCCATCACGCCAGTGCTGCAGCATCTGCACTGGCTACCGATTTGTGTGCGCCCGACGTATAAAGTGCTTTTGTTTGTTTATTCGGTAATGCATGAACATGCACCGTGTTACCTCGCGGAACTATTGTCACGTCGTCAACCCAATCGCCGACTGAGGTCTGCGTCTTTGCCGCTATTGACACTACCTGCATCGCAGACGGTCACTCACGGTGATCGCCGTTTTGCCGTTGCAGCAGCCGTTCTGTGGAATGGACTGCCAGACAGTGTTAGGACGGCAAAGACACAGCCACAATATAAAACACTTCTTAAGACACACCTTTTTAGATTAGCGTTTCTGTGACGTGATGTGGACTTTAATGACATGCATTTACCAATATTTTATACAGTTTATATTCATTACGCAATTAGTATAATTATTAGCATCTTAGTATGATATTTTTAAGACTGATGAGCTATGTTATTATAATTATTATTTTTAATCATATACTTTTTTATTTTTTATTTAATTTAATTTTTATTTTAGCATACTGAGGAATATTAAATGTAACTCTGCTATGTTATTTTATTATTTCATGCATAGGATTATATTTATAAATGTGCGTGTATGTGTATATATAATATATATCTTAATAATATTTTAGCATCCATATATACATATAATTATTTTAATAATAATTTTATCTTAGCTACTATTTGTACATTATGTGAAGCGCCTGAGAGCAATACTATTGATTCGGGCGCTATACAAATAAATTGTATTATTATTATTATTATTATTACATACATGGTATGATCTTTAAAAAACTTTGAGTAGTATATAATGTCTTGCAACGTGTGCATTTCACTCAGATAAAGAGCTCTTAAGGAAAATTCATCCTAAAATCCATTGTTAAATTAAAGGAGTTTTTCAAAGCACAAATATCCATTGCCGAGTAGTGAGGACACTATTTCCATGACACACCAGTGACAATGTCCCGCTGGCGGATCATTGTGTTGACAGTTTTTATGTATTCAAGATCACTGTTAAGGATCGGAATTGATCCTAAGGTGCAAAATTTGGTTTCAACATTACTGAAATGATCCCCTGATCAGCCACGTCACCAGGAGTGGTTCTGTTTCTGTCCTTAATTATGTCTTTATGCATTGCGAGTAAAATTATCATTTAATAAATGCCCCGTGAGAAAGTTTCATGTGGGCCAGTTTTCTGTGAGTAAATGTCCTGTGAGTATATCGAATAAATGTGAACAAATAATGCCCTATCACATCCACCTAAATCATTATATAAAGTATATGTTTGTATGCTTCACGTGGCTGCCGTGGCACCCGTGTGTCTTGTCAGACAGTGGTTTGCACCGCAATGATTGTCAATTTGGTTATATGCATCACCTGGTGTGAGTAAGATGTCCTACTTGGCAGGGTAATCTCTATCGCGTGTGGCAGACATACACAGTCGGCTGTGCAGAGAATCCAGCAGTGGCAGGTCTCTGCTTTCAGTGATCCCTCCTCTCAGTCTATGGTGTCTTGGAATTTCTCCCATGTCATCCCAGTTTAGACAACTGATCTCCAGTCATCAGGGTCACGTGCGATGGTCTCCTAGTTGTTGTAGTCAGTTCCTGCCATCTCCATACACTTGCTGGTGTTTGCCGGTCTGCTAGATTGACTTCACTGTGTATCTTAGAAACCACCTATACTAGCATTGCTGGTATTTGCTGCTAGCAGAGTTATGGGCATTACTCATTCCTTGTGTCACCAGACACAAAACAAAGAGAAATTCACACTATCCATGTGACTATATCTGTCTTCTGCCATTTGTTCTATTTCTATATCTTGTGTCTTTATTTTCTTGTGTTGTGCCTTTTGACATGGGGCATACACTACTGGCTGTCCATATCACAAACTACAAGTTCATTGACTGAACTAGAATTTACTTGGTGATTGTCTATACTGTAGATATATAATAGCACTACACAGTGGCTTGTGGAAAATTCTATCCCTTGAAACAAGTTACAATGTTCCGTGATCATTCTATGTTATCATATTGTTAATTGTGTACGTCTGGCAATGAAGCTTTGGCAGTGAAGAACTCTTCATCTTGTCTCTGTCAGTGGCAATCTCCACTAACAGCCACTGATTAAGTGGGCGGCCACTAATTGCATTCCCGGCATCTCACTGATTGCTGTCATGTCCCAGATTACCTGGAAATGACACGATTTTGTGACATTGTAAACACTGTTAATGTCCAGGCTCACGCGGGCCTCAAGGTAATTGTTACATGACATCTAATGACAGCACTCTGGCACACCTTGGGTTGGGTCCTGCTAAATTGATTGACACTGTGCCGTGAGTTATGTCATATGGATGTTCCACATGCAACATGCTACTTCAGGGTGGTGTGGGCATATCCTATTAAAAAAATTACCTATATTATGGAGAAATATATCACAATATACTTCTATTCAACTAGTTTATTTCTCGTACTTCAGTTTAACTACCCGGTACTGGGTAGTTTGTTTCTAATTATGAAAAATACATAATTTTAGATTTTACATTGATACCAGATTGTTACATTCATTTTAAAATGGAGGAATGTTATTTTTAAATACTAAGATGTATTATGATTGGTCAAATTATAATTC
>OZ024865.1:9014520-9024598 GCA_964017155.1 Oasisia sp. SBJ-2009 | reverse complement strand
GTACTAGTCTGATTAACTGCTAATGTCACAAACCTGAGTGTGAACAGTTATCATTAGACCTGTGAGGAATTTGGCATTGTGGCCCATGCACGTTTTGGTAATGTTTTACTTAGATTTACATTACACTGTACAATCACAAGAGATAGACAGCATTACAGACTACTAATGTCACAAGCCTCACTCTGACCCACGAGCAAGTATAATAAAACGTAGCAAAAATTAGCTGTTAGCTGTACTTGGGGTGAAAGTATGGAAACATCTAGAAAATTGCTTTTTTATTTAGGAAAAAACAACTTCACATTCTTTAATACTAAAAACATTGTTACTTTTTGTAAGTGTAATCAGTAAAAAAAAATTTTTGCTTTGATGTTTTACTGGTCCAACTGTATGGAACAAACTGCCACAGATGCAACATAATGCTTCATCCCTGGTACTGTTTAAACATCATCTAATGATATATTTATTTTAAAAGAATATAACAATGTTATGGTGGCAGTTAGCCAGATCTACACACACAACATTTTAGTGACATTTAGGTCTTAAAAATGATTATTGTTTTTTTTCATATTAATTAATGTATTAATCTTTTTAATTCAAATATATATTTTTAATTGTTTATTTATATCTAATTTGTGAGCGCATTGATTAACATTTAGTCAGAGATTGTGCAATAAAAGAACTATTATTATTATGACCGTGGTCTGACCACTGTCATAATTATAGAGCACAATGGCTCAGGGGTAGAGCTTCGGACTCTCGACTACAAGAACCCGGGTTCGAATCCTGGCTGCGGTGTTAAAACTTTGGGCAAGTTTTTTCACTCTACATTGCTCCAGTTCACTCAGCTGTATAAATGAATACCTGACTATAGACAGTGGTGGATATGTGTACGACCAGCCTTCGCGCATTAATTGTAGCATATGGCTGGAAGCTTCCCAGAGAAGCTGAGATGGTGTCTGAGTGAACAGGTCTGTCAGGGAAGTAAAGTGTAAAGTCCTTTGAACGGTCCTGAGGACTGGATACTGCGCTATATAAGAACTTGCCTTTTTTACCACTGCAGTTGGTCCGTGTGCTCTGGAGTTCACCAAGATGAAGACGCCAGACCACTACTGGACTGACCCGCCGGCCGACGAACTCGTCCAGAGACACCGCATCCACAGTAGCACCAACCACCACATCCGCGCCACCTCCCCCAAGAGACCAGGACTACAGGTACAGGTGAGATGTTGTTGTTCTTCTCCTTCTCCTTCTCCTTCTCCTTCTCCTCCTTCTCCTTCTCCTTCTCCTTCTCCTTCTCCTTCTCCTTCTCCTTCTCCTTCTCCTTCTCCTTCTCCTTCTCCTTCTCCTTCTCCTTCTCCTTCTCCTTCTCCTTCTCCTTCTCCTTCTCCTTCTCCTTCTCCTTCTCCTTCTCCTTCTCCTTCTCCTTCTCCTTCTCCTTCTCCTTCTCCTTCTCCTTCTCCTTCTCCTTCTCCTTCTCCTTCTCCTTCTCCTTCTCCTTCTCCTTCTCCTTCTCCTTCTCCTTCTCCTTCTCCTTCTCCTTCTCCTTCTCCTTCTCCTTCTCCTTCTCCTTCTCCTTCTCCTTCTCCTTCTCCTTCTCCTTCTCCTTCTCCTTCTCCTTCTCCTTCTCCTTCTCCTTCTCCTTCTCCCTTCTCCTTCTCCTTCTCCTTCTCCTTCTCCTTCTCCTTCTCCTTCTCCTTCTCCTTCTCCTTCTCCTTCTCCTTCTCCTTCTCCTTCTCCTTCTCCTTCTCCTTCTCCTTCTCCTTCTCCTTCTCCTTCTCCTTCTCCTTCTCCTTCTCCTTCTCCTTCTCCTTCTCCTTCTCCTTCTCCTTCACCTTCTCCTTCTCCTTCTCCTTCCTCCTCCTCCTCCTCCTCCTCCTCCTCCTCCTCCTCCTCCTCCTCCTCCTCCTCCTGCTCCTCCTGCTCCTCCTCCTCCTCCTCCTCCTCCTCATTACTACATATTTGCTTCTTTGGTGCTGTGATATCTGTCATAATAACTTAGACTTTAATAATGTATTTGTAATGAGTAGTTTGTTAATAGGTATAATGGAAGACATCCTAGGGGCACAGTTACGTGTAATTAGGTGTATTTAGTTAATTTTGTTAATCCTTTCTGAGGCCCAGTGAGCTGGTGTAATTAGCATGACTAAATCAGAATTTACATTTCAACATGGACAATACCATCGTGTATACTATGACATACAGTTATTCACATTTTTGCAAATTAATCACTGTTATTGTGAATGTTATTTATGGTGACAATTTTTAACCAAATGTGACACTCTTACTAAGCCAACTATGGATATATTTCTTAGACCATTAAATAAACTACTACCGCTGTGTCACACTTGTTTCATATTGTTGAACTTGGACTTTTGGTGCTATGCTTGTTATTATGATGTCGGATTTTTAGTGCTCAGTGTTCTTATCTCTCTTTGTGTTAGTATATTATATTACAGTATATTGTGTTGTTTTATTTGATATTATTATATTATAATAATAATATATTATATGACCATAAATGAATATCTCTTTGTGATGAAGTCAATAACATTTGAAGGGAGTTGGTATTATTATGTTATATTGTGTTGTGTTGTTTTACTTTGATTTATTTTATTTTTTTGTATTTCATTGTATTTAATTTTAATTTAATTTAATTTTATGATATATTATATTATATTATATTATATTATATTATATTATATTATATTATATTATATTATATTATATTATATTATATTATATTATATTATATTATATTATCATAAACGAATATGCTTTGTGATGGAATCAATAACATTTGAAGGGAGTTCAGTTGGTATTATAATATTATATTGTGTTGTGTTGTTTTCTTTTGTTTTATTTTATTTTAATATATTTAATTTTAATTTTGTTTTATTTTATTTTATTTTATTTTATTTTATTTTATTTTATTTTATTTTATTTTATTTTATTTTATTTTATTTTATTTTATTTTATTTTATTTTATTTTATTTTATTTTATTTTATTTTATTTTATTTTATTTTATTTTATTTTATTTTATTTTATTTACAGTACAGTACAGTACAGTACAGTACAGTACAGTACAGTACAGTACAGTACAGTACAGTACAGTACATTATAATATATCATATCATATTATACCATATGACTCTACATGAATGTAATTTGTGCTGGACTTAGTAAGGTCTAAGTTAGTTCTAATATGTACTAAACTGTCCAGGTGAAGAGTCAGACGAGCTCGAGCAGTGAGGACAGTTCGAGGACAGGGCCGCTGTCAGCCAAGGACTACGTCGAGTCACTCCACCAGAACTGCAAGTCCACTCTCCTCTATGGCAAGAACAACGTCATTGTGCAGCCGGTACGTCTGTCACGCCCGTACCGTCACTAGTCCTGTATGTTCCTCTTGTCTTGCCTGAAAGCACTCTCTCCAACGTGATTGTCACAATAAATATTATTTATAAAAAAGTTAAAGATAAGTTCTTATATAGCGCAGTATCCAATCATTAGGATTGCTCAAAGCGCTTTACACTTTACTTCATGACAGACCTGTTCACTCAGACACCAGATCGGCTTCTCTGGGAAGCATCCAGCCATGCTGCAATTAATATGCAAAGGCTATTCGTTCACAAAAATCCACCACTATTTATAGCCATGGACTCATTCATACAGCTGAGTGAACTGGAGCAATGTAGAGTGAAAAATGTTGCCCAAGGTTTTAGATGGCAGCACAGGATTCGAACCCGGGTTCTATTAGTTGAGAATCCGAAGCTCTACCACTGAACCACCATATGCATAATAATACACTGTTAGGATATTCCTGTCTAATGGAATGAAACATCGATGATTAGTTAATAACCATGATTTTTAGGAGGCATTTGCTTAGAAGTGGCAGCTACCATAGACAGAAGGATTTAGACTTGAAATTAGGGTATTTGTGATTGCCTCCATTCTTATAATCTGTGCCAGGAATATCATCTACAATACAACACAACACAACACAACACAACACAACACAACACAACACAACACAACACAACACAACACAACACAACACAACACAACACAACACAACACAACACAACACAACACAATTACCTTTAATAGTCCCCCAAAGAGGAAATTAATTCTTGTGGTAAATATTCACATAATACAACATAACACAACGACATTAGTATTGACAATGCTTATAATAGTAGTGCGCCCCATTGTATCCCCCCAACCTCCCATTTCCCCTCCCGATTTCACGTTTAGCAGCCTAACAGAAGTTGGAAGAAATGTGTTTCGATAACGGTTCGTGCGTGTTCTTTCGGTACTGTCATCATAGCAGCTAGGTTACGTTAAATCACGTCATCAGTTGTGGCCTCACCTGAGATGTTCTTTGATGTCATGCTGACTTGACATTTTATGTTCTGAAGGTAAAATATCATTTGCTGACATGTAATGCTGACATTTTCAGTTGCTGAGACACGCCACTTGTTTTTGTTTCTGAAATTGACATGTTTGGCTCTGAAACTTGGCCTACAAGACTCTGATTGGTTGGATACAGAAAGAAGACGTTGAGCCGTTGGCTGGTTACCTGTCCCTCCACCAGGGGTTCGATGGTTTGTGTCTGAAGTGGACGCCCAATCAGCTGATGAATGGATGTTGTGAAGAGGAGGATGAACAGACGATTGATCGGAGGTAAATGTTTATAAATCATATACTAACTAGTCAGTAACTAATTAGACACAAGTGTACAATATGATGTTCTTCAGCCTTTAGTTTCATTTTGTTGTTAATGATAATCTTTCATTAGCATGCCTTTTTCATAAATATTGCCGTTACATATGTGTTGTGATGTATTTTGTTGTTTTATTAAAGTTTAATGTAATGTTTGCTGTACGTAGTTTAATTGTTTATTTTATGTATGTGTGAAATTAAATACTGTGTTTGCTATGTTGTTAGTATTTGCATATTGCATATTTGGAGAAATAGGATGGTTCAGTGTTAGTTTCACTGTAGGTGTCATTATTAGAGAGAGGAGGAATCTGTTGAAATGTAGATAACCATGTGTTAATTGTGGATGGCGATAATATGACCAAACATTGGTAACTAGAATTTGTTATTATACTGAATTTCAGTTAATGCAGAATGTGGTAGCAGCGTTGACTAATAGTGTCCAGTTTTCTATTAATTTCACGCAAAATTGATTGTCCTGCACTGTCATAGACACATCTCACCATCGTAGTGTGTGGCTGTTATTTCAGTTTCACACAAATTTACAGCTCACCACCAAACCGTGTGGCAGTTTTTTGTTGTTGACTGTAGTTGTTGATTCCGGTACTCCCCACTGAAATGTGTTGTTGATTGCAATCATAAATGTAGGTCCCCATGAAAATATGAACCGGTAGAGGTAGCTATTGTTGGTTCAAATATAGAAACATATTGTAATTTTGCAACTCTCCACTATAATGATAGCTGTTGTTTTGGTTTTAGTAATCAGCACCCGACTGTAGCATGTTGCTGTTGGTTCAGTTATAGACAAAAATGTTGTCCATATGCCACTCACCAACATGTTATTACTTTAGTCTTGAACTAGCGTACACAGCTCACCGTCGTAATGCGTGGCTGTTGTTTTGGTTTTAGACCTATTTATGCTAGATACTTTGGTTCTGTGCATCGCAACAACAGCCACAACCAGCACACCAAGCTGTGAGTAGACTCAACCTCTGACTCACTCCACTCCCTCGCACCACTCACTCACACCACTCACTCACACCAGTCACTCACTCACACCAGTCACTCACACCACTCACTCACACCACTCACTCACACCAGTCACTCACTCACACCAGTCACTCACACCACTCACTCACTCACACCACTCACTCACTCACACCACTCACTCACCACTCACTCACTCACACCACTCACTCACACCACTCACTCACACCACTCACTCACACCACTCACTCACGCCACTCACTCACGCCACTCACACCACTCACTCACACCACTCACTCACACCACTCACTCACTCACTCACACCACTCACTCACACCACTCACTCACTCACACCACTCACTCACACCACTCACTCACACCACTCACTCACGCCACTCACTCACGCCACTCACTCACACCACTCACTCACACCACTCACACCACTCACTCACACCACTCACTCACACCACTCTCTCGTACCACTCACTCATACCACTCACTCACACACATAAACCCTGACTCACATCACTCTAACAAATTCTCAACATGCCTGGGGTGAAATGCATCTCTATATTGCAATCTTAAATACGAACACTTATAAATCAATATGAATAAATTTGGTATTTTCAAATGCAATTGCTAATATATAATGCTTTTAAAGTTATGAATTTGTGATCGTTTGTAATATATAAGATGTGTTTAAATGCCAAGAAATATATAACTATTTTTATTCCTTTGGACTGAATCCAACAGACTTATGGCATCACTTTGTGTCCACCGTTAGTTTCCATACCTAAGAAACTCTTTGGAATCTGTATTTCTAATTTGGCATAGACATAATATATTATATTAGGACACTGCCAATATGCACAACAAATTTATATTTGATTGGATCTTTCTGAAGATATTATGGGGCCTTCAAGCATGTAAAAACATGTATTTTAAATGAGCTTATTTTTTCAAAAACTGTGAACTAACTTTTTCTCTAATTTTGTATAGACATAACTTTGGGTAAAGAGATAATAACCAAGAATTTTTTATTTGATTGGATGTTTCCAAAGGCACCTCTGGGCCTCCCACAAAAACTAAATGTTCACATGCCTGGTTCTGCCTATTTTCTATACCTGAGCTGTGAATTTCACCCTCGATAAAACAAATTATGTAGTTGTTATATTTGGCCTAGTACATCTGGTCATGGCTATTGGACATTTGTCTAGTTGAGTATGAAAATGTTATAAATAAAGTTATTAAAAAATTACTTAATAGTCAATTATACCATTATCTTCCAAGAGCTGTATATATCTTATGTTAGACAGAATTTATGTCTGTGCTTATTTATTTGTTTATCTTAGTAGCTATTTTCATATGTAATTTATTATTATACTTTATCTATTTTAGTGATGACTATATTTACTATCATTTTATTGTGTATTGACAACTGTAGGCCCTATATGATTCACCAATGTTTTTATTACTGTAATTTTATGTGTGACTGAAAAAAATTATGTTTTAAATATGTTTTTAAACGAACAATAACGTTTTTTTTAATCTGTATACCTTATTGCAAAAGTTAGACTCCTTGTTTTGTCAACACAAGAAATTGAAAACACCAGCATATGGTGTTTAGCATATCTGTATATGCATACTTAAATAAATCTGAATTTTCAATAAATGTTTTCTAATAATTACTGTACATATTTAAATATTCAACCTTGTGAAGTCAATGCATTAAACCCCAGGCTTGCAATACTACACTCATGTTACCCTGCATGACCCCAGGAAGGGGTTCTAATACACCGGTGTGGACTTGGGTGGTGGTGAATATGAATGCACTTAGCCTCTAACAATGATGTGATCTAGTCGTAGTCCCTGGCACACACACCATCTAGGTTAGACAACCATCCTTCTGGCCAATGATAGCCAACGTTCCGTTGGAGTAGATAACAGTCTGTTGAGATAGAAACACTCCCTGGGAAATACGGAGGAGCATTGTGACAAATAACAGTCCCTTGGGATATACAAAGGACCTTTGGGATAGACAACAGACCTTTGGAATAGACAACAGTTCCTTAGGATAGACAACAGACCTTTGGAATAGACAACAGTCCCTTGGGACAGACAACAGTCCCTTGGGATAGACAACAGTCCCTTGGGATAGATAATAGTCCAATGGGATAGACAACAGTCCCTTGGGATAGACAACAGACCTTTGGATAGACAACAGTCCCTTGGGATAGACAACAGTTCCTTGGGATAGACAACAGACCTTTGAATAGACAACAGTCCCTTGGGATAGACAACAGTCCCTTGGGATAGAAAATAGTCCAATGGGATAGACAACACTTCTTTGGGATAGACAGCAGTCCCTTGGGATAGACAGCAGTCCCTTGGGATAGATAGTTTTCCGTCAACACTAAGTAATTGCTCAGACACTGCATGGTGATGGTTGCTATGGTTACGGATTAGCATTGGTTACCAAGGGATAAGATGCTTGTGTATGTGGCCCTGCTTAGAAGTGTAAATCATAACCTTGTAGTGGCAACGTTATATACCAGGTAGTTCTAGAAAGTGGCATCATGGTGTAGTTTGGTCATTGGGAATGGCATGGTAGGTTGTCTTGTAGAAGTTGCGGCAACACATTAGGAGCTCGCATGACCTGTTGCATGGCTTATTTACATTTATAACAGACCGATTCATGGAGAATGAGGAGAACAACTTAAAGTTAACCTGAATCTTAAACACCAGGTTAAGATAAAACTTTAGCTTTTTGAATTATTGTTGGAACGTGTGGCAAGAAAGACTTTGAGAATGTAAGAAGGCATGAGAACTAGACAGAAGCTGTGTAGGTTTTCTCTGGATGCAGCAAGGGCTTGAGATGTACTCATTCTCATGTAGCATGATATAGGAATGGAACAAACTGTCTCCAGATTGTGTAAATTCTGGATTACTTGTTTACCTTCAATGAATGTCTATAGTATATTTTATTATGTATTTATATTATTAAAAATATATTGTTTGTTATTATATTTTAATGTAATTTGATAATTTGTGTTATGTTTTTATTATGTTTTTTAATTTCATTTTATAGTTATTCATTCCAAGTGTATAATTACTTTTGAGTGAATCTCGCTGATAAGAAAGCATGTTTATAGATAGCAGTAATGTCAACTTCTAGGCGTACTTTTCAGAAGTGGCTGCATTATCAGATTCCTGTGATTAAAAAACTTACATGTCTGCCTATAAATTTGATGAAATTGGATAAAAAGTTGTGTAGATGTTGACGTACAACTATGGCTGGGAATGATGTTTGCTTACGTAGCGTATGTGTCTGTTTGCAGTCTGTACTGGGACTACGCTGTCACTGTGTACCTTGACGAGATTGTCTACCTTCATTGTCACCAGCAACGTGAGTGATGACATTTAAACACACACAAACTGTTGTCATTGTCAAGAGACAAACACACGGAGGAGGGGGATGTCTGTAGTTGTCCCTGGCAGCCACATCACTTCATTTCTCCCACCTTGCTGATGATTAGTTTCTACTGTTTGCTCCAACTGTCGACTGTCCATTCCTGCCATTCTGTTTACTTCTTCTCAGGGATGTATCCATGAATGACATTTCAAGCTCAGAGGTGCAACAACAAAAAATCAGTTGGCTTAATCATAAACTGGGACAGGCAAAAACAATCTTTGGAACCACCCAAAATGCAAAATGGAAAAGCAATTTCAAACAAATATGTTTTATCTTTTAAGAAAGGTGGCTACAGTTTCAGAAGGTTTAATTGCAATAGGGAGTTGATTCCAGATTGTTGGCGCAGCCACAGAAATGGTTTGTTTGTCAATATTGAGCTTAGTTTTAGGAAGAAAATTATATGGGAAAGGGTGATCTAGTCGATGTCATACAGCACTAGTGTTTCAATCAGTCCTCAGATAGTTTCTTGATAGTACTGTCAGTTTCTGGGTGTGTCAGTTTCTGGGTGTGTCAGTTTCTGGGTGTGTCAGTTTCTGGGTGTGTCAGTTTCTGGATGTGTCAGTTTCTGGATGTGTCAGTTTCTGGGTGTGTCAGTTTCTGCATGTGTCAGTTTCTGGGTGTGTCAGTTTCTGCATGTGTCAGTTTCTGGATGTGTCAGTTTCTGCATGTGTCAGTTTCTGCATGTGTCAGTTTCTGCATGTGTCAGTGTTTGGTCATGTTGTAGCTGACCGAGGGGGCACCATCGTACTTGTGGGTCAAGACGGGGTCCAGAGACCCCCCATACACTTCCCCAAGGGTGGACACCTACTGGCCTTCCTGTCCTGTCTCGAGAATGGACTGCTGCCCCATGGTCAGCTTGACCCCCCACTGTGGACACAGCGGGGCAAAGGTGAGAGTTCGTA